>KN886892.1:0-16973 GCA_000934455.1 Apostichopus parvimensis
CTTGACGTAGGTGGACAAAGGGACGAAAGAAAAAAATGGCTGCAGTGTTTCTCAGGTATGTATGTGTATTTTGTTGTTGTAATATCTTACACTGAGGTAGATTTTGAAGAGACCCCGGGCACGGATAACCAAGCAATTTAACTGTGGTGATTCACTCTTTACTCCCAACCCTATTCTCTTGTAGCTATGGTCACGTGATCACGAAGCTGTTACCTCCAGGTGTACTACAGGGTATGGCGTATGCCTTGGTACATAAGGTAACATTTATGTTAATGCAACCGATTATCTGAGACGTCTCAGCGTGCTTTGCCATGAAATAAACCTTAAACAACAAAACCGTGTTACGTAATCAAATTCCACTATCCATGAACCGTTTCACAAAAGTTACGGTACAATGTTATATACCCCTAGTATGCAAACGGTTTTGCTCGGTGACTCCAATGTATACCTTTATGGTCCTGGCGATTCCCCCTCCCCCCCCCCCACCCAGTGGATGTTGTGACCTGGGTTAAGGGCTCTATGTGGGAGAAGGCATAATGCTCCCTTTTGAGAATGTTTATAAGGCTATGGGTGCGTAGTTTGAAAATGGTGATATTTTTGAAACCTTTAAATTAGGCTACTTTTGGTTCAAGACTTTACCCCTGTTTTTCTCACAGATATCGGCCACTTTTTTTTTATCCATAGTTTTTGACGACCCTCCAATTAATTGTTTTTTTTTCAGTGGCCCTAATAAAATAGGTGGCGCTCTAACTTTAAATAGCCGGGTTCGACTAGCTATGGAAACTGTGCGAAGCCCAATGACTTGGACTCGAGTCACATTCTTTTGACTCGTGACTTGACTTGCGATAAAAACCAGATAACTTGTGACTTGACTTGAGTTGACTTGCGATGAAGTCAAATGATTTGACTTGAGAAACCTGAAATGACTTGTAAATTTACTTGACAAATGTGAATAGGTCACAACACTGGTTAATTGTATACACAAAATGATGCACAACTCGTACTTCTCTTAGGGTGTGTTAATAAGTATCCTACGAGCTTTCTATTATATTATCTCGAATACGAAACTGCAGCATATTTTTCTCTCCCATATAGTATAGTACAGCCGAACTCTGTATAGTGGCTAATATAAATAATAGATTCGAAAGGACTAGTGAACTCGGAAATTATAAATATTGAATTTGTTTTTTTAGCTTTATAGTTTCTTGTTAACACATGCGGTTCCAAATGATTTCAAATAGTTTTGTTGTGCAACATCACTTTTTTTCCAAAATGAGTCAACTTTAAGCTCACTACTATCTCAGCAAGGGAACAAGCTATAGCTACGGCGGAGCCCTGAGATATATGAGTAGTTTGTACATTCACAGAGTCCCTAAAACGGTTAAAGTCTGATTCAAACATGTTCTTGCCATTTCAACAATTCTTCTTGGATGCATAAACAAAATAATAGATATGTAAATGTGAATAAATCTGTCTCAAAATGGAATTTACGTGATACTATACTTAAATGCGATCAAACCATGCCTGCTCCAAACCCTGTCTGGTTTGTATACACTAAGCAGTCGCATTGTACAGGAATGCATTGAACACGCCTACTTTATGTTAATTACCCACAACCATCCTGGGAAAAAAAATCACGTGGGCGGGGAAGGGGGTGTGTCTGCGTGTGTGTGTATTCGAACCCGGGCGTCCCTCTTTATATACGAATATCCGTACTAACTACGCCATAAACACAATGTTAATGTAATTTTCGATGATATATTTGTTTGTTGATTTCAGATGTGACGGCGCTCATATTCGTTGTTGCATGTAGTGGCTTTGACTCCGTTCTCAGAGAAGACAGCTCACAAAACCGATTACAGGAGTCCCTGGATCTTTACGACAGTCTTTGGAACAATAGGTAGATGATCTCTTAATTTCATTCGATGAACTGGTGTCTTCATTGATTCCATTATCAAAGTACATATTAAAGTTAGTTTTCAAAATCTACCTCACCGACTGAATATAACTCAAACTTCCGGTCCAGCAAACTAAGACGCGAATAACTCTTCAATCAAAAGCAGGCGCGTAGCGAGGAATTTGCCAAGAGAGGGGCGAACCTGTAGCATTTTCTATTTGAAATTACTAGCGATATCATAAAAACGTACAGACAAAAATGCTCAAGGGGGGGGGTGGGCGGTCGCCCCTTCGCCCCTTGGCTACGCGCCTGATCAAACACCGTACAAACAATTTGTCTTTATATAAGAGTGTAAAGCCACATGTCAATTTGAAAATTTCCAATATTTTTTTTGTATTTTAATTTGAAATCATTTTAAGAAATGGACTTTATGATCACATTAACAACGTAAATTTTTATAGGCAAACAGAAAAATGATCAGAACTGACCTATAACTTGCTGCCTGCTTTCTCATTTTGGAGTGTTAATGACACAGAATAGATCAAACATGAAAAAACGGTATGGAGTTAGTTTTGCGAACTAACTTCCTTTTTACTTGAATCAAACAAAACGTCTTTCTATACACGATGCGATCGGCAGTTTTCGTATGAATTGTATGTTATTAATTAAGAAAAAAAAAAAGAGAAGCCATTTGAAGTTGAAGAATCATCATGACATTACGCTCTCTGCTATTGCGAGATCTATGCATTATTAACTCATTTTTACGAATAAAAACATAAATTGTATCGGCACGATACAAAACACACTGTATAAGGAACTAGTTTGGACCTCAATTGTGAAGAAACTTTCCAACAATTTTAGTAAGCCACCGGGATAATCCTTGAAATCCCCCAAATATCTTAACCTGGACAAATTAAAATTAAAAAAAAACAAATTAAAAAAATGAGATTAGGCCTCATCTCACGATTTGATTAACTCAGCAAAATTTTTGTGACAAATTCAATTTACGATCAATCATATAAGTTAAGTTCCACTCTGGCCACACTAAGCAAAAGAGCCAGATTTTCCTCTTCATTTTTTTCTCTCTCCCTCTCTCTTTTTCCAGATTTCTTCAAGATACATCTGTTATTATGTTCCTGAATAAACAAGACATTCTAGCTTTAAAAGTCTCTTCTGGTAGGACGAAACTTGACACATATTTTCCTGATTACATGGATTACAAAGCCACGTGTAAGTTTGACTTGTTAGAGCTAATTCCTTCTATGTCTATTGTCCAACTATGCATATTCATAAGTTTGACTTGTTAGAGCTAATCACTGTTGAATTCCTTCTATGTCTACTGATATCTATTGTCCAACTATGCATATTCATGATCAAACATCTCTCGTCATCCAACATCTCCGCTAGGATATATCCATTGTAAATATTTTTTTTTTGTGAAGGATATATTCATAGTTTTAATGATAAGTTCAATGGAGCATGCAGTACCTACCTTTTGTTTTTGCATTGATCCATCTGTCTTTTTCTATCGTTTAAATGATAGCTACCGTACTGTTATTTTCTATTGTTTCATTGACAGCTACCGTACTGTCTTTTTCTATAGTTTCGTTGATAGCTACCGTAATGCCTTTTTCTATCGTTTAATAGATAGCTACCGTACTGTATTTTTTTATTGTTTCATTGATAGCTACCGTACTGTCTTTTTCTATGGTTTGATTGATAGCTAACGTGGAGCATGTTGAACCTGCCATTTGTTTTTGCATTGATCCATTGTCTTTTTCCATTGTTACATTGATAGCTACCGTGGAGCACGTTGAACCAGCCTTTTGTTGTTGTATTTCTGAATCTCAGAAGAAAAAACAAAGGAGAAAGGAATCAGGTAAGTCTTACGACAGAAAAATTCAAATTAACAGTTAAAAGTTTAAGAAAGATTTTCAGACTTGTATCAAAGGCTCACACGACTTTATAACAGTTATCCGATGGTGGTTGGTAACTGGTGGTTAGTAACTGGTCACAACCACACACTCACGTGTGTGCAACACAAACATACCTACCCCGGCTGGATGCTAAAGTGCGCCACACCTATATGTCTCCTGTGGTGAACACAGGACTGGCTGACGAAGATTCATTGCCATGCCAACAAGGAAACATCATAATGATCTAGTCAGGATTCGAACCTACAATCCTTAGATCGCAAGTCCATGCCCAACAAGGAAACAACATAATGATCTAGTCAGGATTCGAACCAGCAATCCTTACATCGCTAGTCCACAGCATGGTAGTCAAAATTACTAACACGCTCTGTATGTTTGAAAATAGTTCAGATGATGAAGCAGCTGAGGGTAACACAACTCATCTCATTAAACAAAGTATGTTTATTTCAACAAATAGATTTGAATATTGTTTGTTATGACTGTCATGAATAAATATCTTTAAACTGTTACGGTTCCATATTCCAAATACCTCTTCACTTGTTTAAATCATTTCTATTGCTGCCAATAAATAGTCACAATGGTTTTGATGACAGTTTTGTTATTTTATATCATTCGTTTGACAGCGTTCCCGGCGCTAGACATTTTTGAGAGCAGGGAGCTCTTCAAGGCAAAATGTTACATCCGAGATCGCTTCCAGGTGAGTATTGGCAAGACAAATGAGCATACCTGGTGATATAGAATTAATCGACGTCCCCAATGGGTTCATTAGGGTCGTCACATGACGGAGGAACAACTGGACGGGCGGAGAGGAGAGGAGGGGGGAGGGGAGGGGTGAGGTGGGGTGATAGGCTGTGTTCCTCTGTCGCTCAGCAAGTAACATTTGCCCTTGGGCTAGCCCTAGATAATTTTAAAAAAGAAAAAAAGGCCAACGTGGCCGAAATTCAAATCTTAATAAACCTCTCCACAGTAACCATGCACGGAAATATAACTAACATTTCCATGATTATACTATAGACTGATGGGTATTAGAAAGGTTTCTTTCTGCACAACTCTTTCAGAATTGAACACTGGCTGCATAGATTAAAATTCTGTTGTCGGTTTTGTTTGACTTACAGTTCTAAAGAACATCCGGGTCAGCAGTATATGTAAATCAAACAATTTACCTGGCACCTCTAGAAATGAAAACGACAGAAAAAAGACTACGTGGTTCAAAAGCATTTATATCCCATCGTGCATTTGTTCCTATGAGTCATCGTTATAATGATTTTAAGACAAGTGGTAAAGCGTGTCTCCCGGGCTTCGAAAGTCGTAATATTTACTGGTTAAATGGCAGTGGGTTTTGCCGTTTGCCAGTAGAACAAAGGCCACTGGCAATTCCCTGCCAGTAGATATTAGGAACTTAAACATTGCTAGTAGATATTATGAACTTAAACATACGATAAGTCGGATTACAATCGTCAGTTAAAAAACTTCGCATGATCCCCATGCCTTACATAAGCCCTGTATTACTACGTATAATCAGCATATATTATTGCGCTGGTCTCATAAGCCTGTATAAAGTGTGCCAGTGTGTGTTATAATTCAGACAATTGCCATTGAGAGCTTTTTTAGCCAGTAGATATTTTATCTACTGGCTAATGAGCTACTGGCTACTGGCTTATGAGATATGCTCTCATTAGCCTGTACACAGTGCCAGTGTGTGTTGTAATTCAGAAAAAGGCCAGTGAGAGCTTGATTTTTTTTAGCCAGTAGATAGTTTGAGTACTGACATTTTTAACAAGTCGCTAAAATCGTGAAACTTTCCTTGGCTTGATGTCTGTAAAAGTTCCATACATTACACAATGAATTATTGTTGGTATGACTACACTCACTAAATTGTTATTTTTACGTTTTTAATTTTATCATATAATTTTCTCTTAATTAATATGATTTTTGTTTCTTTTTTTGTACATAGTCCAAAAGTGTGACCAAGAAAAATGAAAGCAGTTTCGTTCGTCGTTGTTATCCTCACTACACATGCGCAATAGACACAGAGAACGTTCGTCACGTGTTTGACTCGACAAAAGACATCATTCAGAGAATGCATTTAGATAAACTTGGTGTTGTTAGGTATTAGGCATGGAAGACAATTAAAAGCGATTCGCTCGAATAAGTCGAAGAGGAGGATTGATATCACCGTCATACGTCCTCTAAATTGTCAACCGTGTATCTATAACGTTGATAAATACTTGAACCGGAATGGAACTATCACTGAATTTCGTCACGATGACGTCATAATTCATGCATTCCTGTCATGAGACCAACTTTGATCACATGGTATACACATACTTCTTACCATGACTCTAAGTCAATTTGATATGGTTTTTATTTCTGCCTCCGATGACGTCATGAAACCATGAGCGAAATTATCAGACTACTATGAAGAGATCATATTTTTACCTGCCGCGGAGTCAGCATTTCCAAGTGAGAAACATAATCTGATTTAAGAAAGGAACAGAAGATGAACAATGCGAACTTCCTGAGAATATAATAATTTTATTACTCTTAGATGCAAATTTGTCAGAGATTGGTTAGGCGTCATATACTACCGTGCAAATCTAATGTAAGAGATTGGTTAGGCGTAATATACTACCGTGAAAATCTGATGTAAGATTATATATGAGCGGGAATGGGGTTAGTATGGCAACGGTGACGACATATTGGAATGTCTTGCTCTGGTTTCTTTCTGGAGCGATAGGTTTCCACCGTCATGAGAAATTAACAGTATACATACAACTTTTGTGTTTCACCTAACCAACACCTCTTTTTCTTACAACAGTAACTAGGGCCTTAGACAGTAACAACACAAACACCTTCGATTCAGACTTTGTTGACAATTTCCTGTCTTGATTGTCAATGGTATCAATGGGTATATTGTTTTTAAGATTTATATTTGTCCGGATCGAAGAGACGGTGGGTTATATATGGAAGGAGATAATCAATCCCCTCCCTCGCTCCCCTCCCTCCACTCCATCCCCTCCCTCCCCTCCCTCCCCTCCATCCCCTCCCTCCCCCTATCCATGCTCTGTTTGAGTTTTGCTGGCAATATGTGCAAGCAGGCGCAATTATTTCATTCCCACTGGAAGGTAATGAGTAGCCATTCAATTCTCAGGCAATCTTTTTATAGCTTGTACAAAAACTATTCTAGCTTCCCCACCCCTGCCTCTTCATACGTCTGTGGAATTTGTAGTACATATTTTAAACTTAATTTTGTTTTCCATGAGATTCTTTCGACTAGATTAGACGCTGTTGTCGAGTCTATCATTATTTTGTTATATTTTACGTTGTAGATTGTGCAATGGTCTTTTAAAAAACATATTTTTTTATTATTACAATTATCTACCTATTTCGTTGTTCTTTACCAAGAGGGGGAGGCGGAGGGGCAGGGGTGGTGAGGTTAATATACACTTAACCAGTGGGGAGTAAATTTATTATTTCTTTTTTTTCGGTTTGTTTTATTATAAGGGCTTTCTATTTCATTGATTTGTTTGTTTCTTCCTATGGGGAATTTTCTTTTAATGAATTTTAATTAGTTCAGCACAATATATTTTCCGGAGAAGTGGTTTGCAATTGGTTTTCATGTTCTATATAATTTGTAGGAAAACTTTAAAAAGCGAGACGTCAGAGAAACACATGAGATTAATATTTGCCTCATCGTAATAAAATCAAATTTAGGCACTTCCATGAAGAACTTGAACTTCCAGCAACATAAAACATCAATCATTTTTGCAGACAGGTTTAAGGAACTTTCGATGGGTATGAAATTCCGGGGTGGGGAGGGAGGGGAGGGAAGATTGGGGGGGGCAGCATTTAGATTGGAATAGCCAATTTCGATATTAAAAAAAAAACTTTTTCTCCGATGATATATGTCCAGTGGCTGTATATATTCAACAGCTAATGGTATATATATATTATTGGTATATATCCCATTAGGGCATACATAGGTAATGTTTTCGTATGCGGGTTTATCAACAAACAGGGTCATGGGGTATCAGATAAGCGAGGAAGAGAGAGAGAGAGAGAGAGATATGGCGACGGGGGGGGGGGGCAAGAAGAACCGAGGTGGGGTGGGGTGATGAAACATGCACGATTTATTACCCATCTGGCGAGACTAAGTATCTGATTGACTAGATTCCGAGTTAGTATTCCAAAATAAATTCCTATGGCACACTTGTGAAGCAGGTACGTAGTAAGCATTGTGCTGTTTTCAAAGAAATATCCGCAATCAAAATGCTTCCAATATTTAATTTTGAATACAACAAACATCCAGCAAATTCCTTTCATTTTCAGTTTCAGTCTGGGAGCGAATACGCACGATATTAGAGTAAAGTATAGAGTTGTATTAGCATTAGTAAAAGAATGATCCCAACTTTATGGCTCTTTTCTGCATGCCGAAAGTATCTGTGTCACGGCTACGAAAGTTCTCGTTTGTAGACAAGACAAGCTTCGCATTTTTAGCATGAGGAAAGTGTCCTCCAAATGTCAAAAATTACAGTGTGTTAAAAATCGTTAAATCTTCTTCTGTATGAATACACCCGTTCTGTATCATAATGCCAAACCAAAAATCATCTCTGTATAGCCAAAACGCTGTATATTATGTTACAACTAATATTAATTCTAAAGAAATATCTGTGGGGGTGGTTTATTTAAGTTATAAACTACTACAACTTTCTAAAATCATTGACAAACGTATTAGTATTTTCTGCTCTATCAAACTGACCATTTTACACTTTGAATTAAACTACGTCCCGTCACTGAAACACACCAATGGCGTGGACTCATGTTATTATCAACCGAAAATGTCTTTCAAATGTGTGTTCTTCTTCTTTCTTATAATTATTATTGTTAATATTATTATTATTGTTAATATCTAGAATGATGCTTGCAGATGCAGTGTACAGTCCTATGCATATGAGAAATCAACGCTACAGTGTTGATAAGTTAAAGTTTGATTTAAACATATTTCTATTCCGTAGAGATGGACGTAACTATCCATAATTATTTTTTTCGGTGTAAACGGTACATCAGATATTTATATGTTTTTGCTTGGTAATGGCTATAAATCTGTCACAAATATTGTGTTATAATTGGGGGTTGTGGTGGGGTTGGTGGGGTGGGGTGGGGTGGGGGAAGAGTTGCTATGCAGTTTGTAAGAAATTCTAATTAACGGCAGGTGTTAAGTTTGCGATATGCTTGACTATTCAGTAGTAATGATTAAATCACTTTCGCTGAACTACTTCTGAAGTATATAGACCGTCAATCAAAGACCTTGTACAGGATTCGAAGGTGGGAAAAGGGTCTAAATTGTTACTCCCCTCCCCACCCGACACATTTAGGTAGGAAGGGAATACACTGAGGCAGATTTAACATTTGATATAGGCCCAAAAGTCAGTGTGGCCCTGGGGTCATTGAAGGGTTGATTCCCATGAAGGGGCACATGTAGGTCTTTCTCCCTCCTCAACCATTACTCTTGACATGGTGAATTCCGAGGCATATTTAGATTATTAATTATGTCTTCATTTAGGTCTAAAGCCCAGAATGAACGTAACACCCTCCCCATTAAACGCTTCCCCTCGACTGACATCGACGGTGGGCCCATGCCCCCCCCCAATCCAACTCTCGTCACTGCACCATGTTATAGAAACTATCAGAATCCCTTTCTCCCAGTGAAACGGGTTTTTTTTTTATTGAAACTATTTATTGAATAATGTTGATTGAGACTCAGACGTCAGAACGTTACAGGAGTTTGTTTTCAACATATACCGTGTTGATGTCGCATCATAATTAATTGCTTAATTAATTGACACATTGTTTTGTCACTCTCCAAGCCCGCTAGACCAAACTGACAAGTTGTTTATCTAGAGTTTGAGCTAAAAGAAAAACACGTTAATTATACTGAATCCCAATTCTTCCGACTGCCCTCCCGGAGTAACATTCAACATTTAATTAGTTAAAGAATTTAGTAAAAATTTGCACCCCCCCCCCAAAAAAAAAAAATAGGCTAGAGGAAAATTATGACAATTTGTTTTATATCCTTTGCTTCCCATTGGTCAATATGCAAAACTAACATGATGTGATTTGATGCAAGCTAACAATTAAAAATTAAGTCAATTATCATATAACAGTAAGATCTGAAACAAAGGCTGACGTCATCATCGACTTTATATTATATAAAGAGCATTTTGCATATGATAAAAGTACATGTTTTCAAACTAATTTTTTTAATTTTTTTTTTCATTGGAACTGAATCATCAATATTCACCCAGAATGTATTATTGGCTTGTATCTAAGATGGAAACGTGTAATACCCACAACGTCTGCCCAGACACAGTATCACGTACGCATTAAGCTAACCGACTATCTTATAGAAAAACCAGCACTACTTTGACGTAATACAGAATTATACTTCATGGACAAAATAGCTATATCGTTTCCATGGTGATATTTGTCTGAAGTACCGAGTGAGCAATAAAGGATATGTATGCTCTGTTATGGAGATGAACATAACCAATTATAATAATCTTTAAAATTATAACAATTCTTCTATGAATAATGGTATAAAAACAAAACTTGCATATTCTAACATGTAATTTGTTTTATTTTTCAAACATTGCACATTCTTTATACATAAAAATGGTGGAAAAATTTATCTCTCATTTTGCTTCGTTTTTTAACCCACTCACTCATTCTTTACCACGGGAGGCGGAGCCATGTTGTTAATTCGATATTGGATCATAAATGATCTAGCTCATTAATCTATGCAGATATTTTGTGATAAATATCATATTTTGATCAGTTCCAATCTTATATTGAGTACTTGCTTATCGGTAGCTGCATTCATGGCAAAATTACCTGAAATTGACCACGAAACGCATACAGACAACTGTTTAAATCAGATTTGATTTAGCGGTGTTTGTTTTTGCTAGTTATATTACATATTTGTATTCTACTTCCCATGTATCAGATTCACTTTAAGAAAATTCTGAATACCCATTCCCCGTCCCCTTTCCCTTCCCCTTGCCAACCCCTTACCCTACGTATAGTTCATTATAATAACAATGGGTGCCACGATTCTTGTAAGAAACGTTGGATGGTCTGGGTTCTGCAACAGAGGACGTTATGGTGATGTTTGTTTTGGATAGCAAGAGAGAAGTATTTTTGGTTCAATAAAGTGTAGTAAAGACGGGGAAGGGGAGGGGGAGGGGTATTTGAATTGGAGGAGGGGGATACAATGTAATTAGTTGGATAAGCAAGAGCCACCAATGTAAAGGGGGAAGCCCTGGGGGGGGGGGGAGGTCCAACTGCCGAAAACCCATAGGAATAAAAGACATGTCAGCAGCAGAAAATTACTCTGAAATTTTCTTTCTACAGTAAAACCGTTTGGGATTAAATACCCTCCTTATCTCACCCTACTCCACACTCCACCCCTCCCCCCCCCCCTCACACACACGGACTATTCTACAACCTTTGTAATGACGGGAGATTTAGCGTTAATAAGGTTGTGAACTACAAGTTGCTGTAGTTTTAAGAACCTATATACATGCATGGATTAGGATAAACTATCAATCGAACCTATCCTTTTAACAGTGGTAATTTTCGTCCCAAGGTGAAACTCCGTTTCAAAATGTGAAATTTGTGAGTTCGACGCTAAGCTACAGGTACAGTAAAGTCACTCTGGCTATTGACACAATCAAGTGAGAAAATAATGGAACTTGAGGAAATAAAAATTCGTTTTGGGTTTTATTCTTTAATTTACTTAAAAATATGATCCAAACACATCTCCCCCACCCCCACTCCCAACCAAGAAGCTTGGATTCACGTTTTTAATATTTAAGTTTTTAGGTACTAGAAGTACCAACTATTTGGTTTTCTTTTGTACATAACCAAGAATTAAGTACTTTATACGGGAACGGATATCAAATAAAACACAAATATTACCTATAATATATTACCTATAATACTCCCTGTTGTTTCTATCTGGCAATATCCGTGATATTGGTCTTCCATGTGACATAAATAAGCACAACCGCAGTGAATGGAGTTTGGGCACGAGATCCCCCTCCCTCTACCCCCTACACCTCCCCTCCCTCTACCCACTACCCATCTCTCTGTTGACATTGCTTCTCTGCATTGACATTGTATATGTCAGCCTAGACCTATAATCTACTTTAAAAAACGATATGTCTATCACATCCCTATATAACGGGAGTTCACATGGTGGTAGAGGGCCACATCAGGGTCCCACAATGACTCGGTTTGCGGGCCCTTTAAGGTATCTGGACCGACCTTCCTCGTCCCATTTGGCCCTCCATAGAACAAGATTCGAAGCAGGATACGCGTTGAAAGCTTCGTAGTTAGATTTATTCACGAATCTATTATACGAATTATTCATGAATGCTTAAAAATTGGTCACCCTTATGCCTCTGTTTTTATTATTATTTCTTTGTTTATTATTTTTTGTTATTATTTCTATGTTTTTTATTATTATTTCTGTGCTATGCGCCCACTGCAGATAGGCCAAAAAAATACCCCAGACGTTCATAAAAGGAACCGTTTCATTACAAAGAACTTTGAGCATGTACAAAGTCAAATGTAAGACCGGTGTCGCACATTTTGTCGGAAAATAACGTATTGAAATGGTTATTCTGCGCCATAGTAAAGTAGTTCTGCCAATCTCCAATGATACCTACAAGAAAATGAGAGAATTAAAGGCTTAAAGGTGACATATCTGTTCCCATATGATATAACAAGTTTGTATATACAGTAGATAAGCAGCTGTGGCATACTTTATTGATATGGATACCTTATGGAGCTTTTCCAAAACAAAAAAAAAAGGTAATAATAGGAGGGTTGTTTCACTATTAATTGGGACCAATATTTCTTTAAGTATATGTTGGACTACAGTCCCTTTATATAGACTAGCATCCATATTTATTGCAATGTGTTCTCTATGGAACGCCAATATTGAGAACACAGGAATATATATATATATATATAAGAATTCCCTATATATTCAATAAAAATGAGATAAAGCTCAAATACCTTTCCTCATGAATTTTAAATTTGCGTTGTCCCTTTTCTTGAATATAGGCACGTTCATGAGATCATTATTTGCTCTCCTATTTTTGCTCATTTCACCAAATTCTGATCTTCTGCTTATGTCATCTAGATCTGCTTTTGAGAGCGGTCTCTCCAAAAAGTTGCTTAGTTTGAGAACAGTCTGTTTAGTATCCTATAAGAGAATAAAATTCAGCATTTCATGTTATATAATTAAATACGGTATGTGACGATCAAAATCATCATGTCAAACAGAGAGACGGACAGAACGACATAGGGTACGCACAGTTGGCCGGATTGATATACTAAAGTTTATTTAAGGCACCAGTTATACAGAAACTTTCGAAATTTATACTTGGTATCATTTGATTTTGACATATTTACTTATTACTTCAAATTTTAGACTATGTGTCTTGAAGGTTCGGCTGTTGATCTCAAAATTGCAGCTTTATTATATGACATATCAAGTTTAAAAATACAAATTGAAAGTTAGTAGAGATGAAAACTCATCATTTCTACTCTTATCTTAATAACTGTTACTTTTTGATATCAAATTCGTCATTTTATGGGATAAACAGTCAATCGTTCTGTTTTATTTTGATTTCTAGAATGTCTCTTCTGGACAACCATAGAAAAGGGGCCAGTTGTAAAGCCTAAAAATCCCTTTACCTTTATCATATCTTCATATCGCAGGAACATTACGTTTGGTTCATGTCGCATAGCCCACCACGAAAGCACGTGCTCAAACCAATCTCCGTAAGGAACTGTGTAAATCATGAGCGTTGAATATGCATTAATTACTTTAATCATGAATATGTATTACCTATCCACATAACAATTGATCTTTTACTCCTTCAGCTATTTGGAGATGGTTTCATTCAACCAGAATAACCCCGAGTTTATGACGCTAAGCTATAACAAGTCAATTTACGGGGATACATTTCTGAGCGGATTAACTTGAATTATATTGATTTCGAAAGGATTTTCACTAGACAACTGATGCAAAATGTGGCAATTTCAACGTTAAGACCAATTTTTATTCCAGTCTGTCAGTCTTTCAAGAGATGTTAACATCAACAAAGTGATTATAAAGGAGACAAAAACCCAACAAAAACCAACAACCCCCCCCAACCCCACCCCCTCCCAAAAATGAACATTAGTCTGTATGATATAGATAACAGTATGGAGTCACGAACAGAACTTCTGCAAAAAACAGATAATAAAATTTTTTTTTTTTTAATTTGGATAATATCAAAATTTAATGTTCCTTTACTCACAAGGTTCACAAGTCTGAATATGATATCATCGCACCACATATGCTTCCGTTAAAAAAAAATATGTGTAATTTTTACAATTTTCGTTTTTATAAATGGAGCTTTTTTTTTCTGCAATTGATGCATATTGCAAAGGTTTTAGCATGTATCTATGGGTGGTGTTGATTCCAATCAAAATTCTGCTTTGAAAATTTGTAAACAGAAAGTAAAAAGGTTTCAAATCTTAGTGATTCTATGAAAACACAGATTCACAAAATGACAGCTTCCATACACGACTGTCAAGCTAGGATACCCCCCTCCACCCACCCCCCCCCCCACAAAAAAGACTCAGCAAGCCCTTTTTAATTAGCAGTTTGGTGGGAGGAGGGGGGGGGGGATTTGTTAACTTTTATCATAAAGATCTCTGCATTTTTAGCTAAGATGACGCTTGGTCTTGTGTCTTCTTTAAGGCACATATCTAATTATATAGAGACAGCGTATACGATTAAAATGACCTGTGCTCATTAAAAATGCTCTAAAACTAAAAGCAGAATGGTTATTTACAGAAGTCCACTTCTCACCCAATTTAAGTCACGTGTTTTAAATTCAGGGATGTTCTCTAGATTAGATCTATACACGATTTTTGTTTTCGTCTCCAAGAAAGGTACAATTGCGAGGGAGGGGAGGGGGCCTCGTAGCGATGGCTGAAACTGAAAGCAAACTGATAGGATGAAATTTAATCTGAGACACAATTGACTGGTGTTAATTTGAGAATTCCCGTCAATTACGGATTGATGGCAACCGCGAACTGGTTTAATTGAGCCAATAAATACATTGTGTAATTTTCTTCCAATATTTTTTTGCCCACCAATGTCATTGAGGGGGGGGGGACTTTCTTTTGTGGGTGGGGGGGCAAGACATTTAATTGGGGATCCCCCCATGTTGGTTACGCCACTGAGTAATACTACAAGAACTATAACAAAACAAGGGGATCCGATCGCAAAACGAAATTGAGCAGTAAAACACAAGCAAACCCTTTTTAAGCAAATAGTCTATAAACAAAGAGCCACGTAACATGATATTGACATGATTATTCATATATAGTTTGAAATAAAACATCATTGTATGAAATGATTTATTGTAATTTGCAGTGTTTACTCACTGAGACCTCTGTAAAAATATTCATAAAATTCCGACCAGTCTCCATAGTTTGGCAACAACGTATTTAAGCGGGTAAAATTGTAGTAAGACACTGCGGCATCTTTAGGATTTCTGGCAACATAAATCACTTTTGGCCTCTTTGTGAATAGTTGAGTTGGCAGATATTTCATTTGTAGATGAGATTTCAGTAACCGTGGGTCAGCTCCATTCTCTGCCATTTTATATATTCCTTCCTTGTCGTCTGCCTACAAATGAGAGAAGTGTACGTGAAATAATAATCCATAGGTTACAGATAAAGAGAGCGAAGAGGAGGGGGGGGGGGGGGTGTGGGGGGAGATGGAGATTGCAAGTCTTAACAAAAAAGTGTTTGGGAACAAGCAAGTCATTCTTGAAGCTGAGTAAAATATGTTTGAATGTTTATTGAGAAAGGGAAATGGGGAAATGTCTGGCATACTGAGGATACTGTACGGTGGATATGTTTGCGTATGTGTGGTGATGGGGGGAGGGGGGGGGGAGGACGGCTGGAGTGGCATCAAATCACAAATATTTATTACATTTCATGCAAACTACAGGTCTAACATTTAAGAGGGTGTGAGGTTAAGGGAAGGGGGGGGGGAGGGGCTAATTCACATGATATGTTTGAAAGTGAAATGAGGATGATGAAATCAACTTACCTCCGGGCTATCCACATTACTAATCTGCATTTCGATATAGTAGTTGATACGATTAATGTTATGTTTATTCGTGAATTCTTGTCCGTGTACGATTTGAGTAACTATGTATTGAGTCCATGTTGTTCCTATATCAACAAGAAAAGGTCATGATTTAAAGCCTTAACAAACCAAAACAAGGTTCTGATATTGCAAATTATATCCAAGAATCAATACGTAATAAAATTAGGATTGAAATTGTACAAAAGGTGTATCACGCCCCCCCCCCCATCTCCATACATACACCTCCCCCACCCCCAAAACAAATATAGCATAAGTATGACATACATGGAACTTAAAATCCATCTTAAATGGCTTAAAATATCCAATTTTGCTAGAGATTCCAGTAATGGTCACTTACGATCAAATATTAACTTTCGTTTAATGAAGTCTCCCTTGGCGACACATGGAAACATTTTCACGAATATATGTCGCACTCCATAGTTTGCGAACCTTCAGTTTCAAATTCTTTGTAGTTGGTCAAACTTACCAGATCTAGGCCATGTAATCACAAATACGTCGGTAGGTCTAACTTCAAAATTCTTTATATCATCTAAGAATTTATTTGGCGTTCCCCTCGTCAGCTGATCGCCATCGGCAGTTATGGTCACACGTTTTCTTATCTCTGGAGCTGACAAAAAGTATGGAGTGCGGATTAGGACACTTGATAGTTTAACACAACTGTATCAATGCTCAATCAGAATTGAATGTAAACTTCCGATACATTCGTTTTCTATAGGCGAGCTGAGCAATGATGTCTTAATATACATATGGGTGCGGTACATTTAAGCCTTTTAACACTCTATGATAACTTAAGTCCATATTGAGTTCAGTGGCGTGGGCAAAACCAATGCCTCCCCTCCCCTCTTCCCCTCCCTAATCCCTCTTCCCCTCCCTAATCCCCACCCTCCCTAATCCCCTT
>KN886892.1:26883-41643 GCA_000934455.1 Apostichopus parvimensis
GTCAGAATGCTGTGGCTAGAGCAGAGAAGGAGAAACTTAATGCACAATATGCCTTGAAGAGACTCAAGGGGAGCCAAAGGTGAGTTTTAAGGGGCAGTGGTGGGCACAAAAATGGATCTTGCGGGCCACAGTGTAAATTTGTACCCATTCCTATGTGCCACAGCACTTTTAAAGGATGATCTTTAATCCAGAGAGATCCAGCCAATATTTACACTGTTAAAAATGAATGATTACAATGTGTCACCGAGACGACGCTCAATGCTCCTGAACAAGGTAGTCTGAGGTTTAAACCCGTTTATTCGCACACGTGGTTCAACTGGACCACGGTCATAACTATAAAGTAAAAATATCAAAACATTAATATACAAACATTGGTGAAACAAAGCACATGAATTTGCACAAATCAATAATAACATAACACAGAATTATATTTCCCCTTATAAATAATGTACAAAATGGAAGAAGTATAACAAATAACATTTGGTAACATGAAACAAAATATAGAGTAAGATTGACAACAATTACATTCTTGATAATTATATCATTCAACTTACAATCGTTTCCGGGCAAAACTAACCGCACGGCAAACTGCGGTATACAGGGGCTTACAGTGGCTTTCTGGGGTTTACTGCGGCTTTCTGGGGTTTATGGCGGCTTTCTGGAAAATGTATAAATATACCGACAAACTGATAACTTCTGGAGTATACTCTACAAAGACGATACTTTAAGTCAAGATACTCTAACAAAATAAGCGAAACAACAAATACACAAAAGGCAACAATAATATCAGGCACAAGCATATAGCAAAATCATATTAAAAGCAAATATCAATAATGTGATATTAAAAGAGTTATACAATTAGGATATCTAGTCCCTTAATACCTATATAAAACATATATGATACTTACATACTAAGGATCTCTGCTATAGGAGCACATGCGACGCCACTCTGAACCAGGAGAGGAATGAAGCATGTAACTCACATAATACATAAGTATGCATCGATTACGTAAGTATGCATCAATTACGTAAGTATGTAAAGCAAGGAGGCGGGTATAAATGGTCACACCCTAAACACCATTGGGCAAGAGCAGCATTGACCTTTGCCGACCTCGACCAAGAAGAAATTTCCCTTTGGTCACGCTAAGGAAAAAACACACATCGGCAACGATCACACAATGTTCAACATGAGGATGCACATTTTCAACTCGTTATGTTGCAATATTTATCATATCACAAATAAAGCCTCTAGAACTTCCCAAAGCATACATAGTTTATGTCTATTCTTGCCACAATGAAGGCAGAACTTTGGGCCACACATTAATTGGTGGTTTTGAAAGGGACCATCTGAGGCCCTGCATGCAACACTTACTTTACCCACCGGCTGTGGTTTGGGACATTTATAGAACTAAATGGGTGTGGTAAAGGGGTGTCAGGTGGCTTATCCCCCACCCCCTCCCTCCCACCCTCCCTCCCTATGTTAACTTTGAATTACCTGTCTACTCCCAGCTTTTACACTATCATGTCATCTGCCCGTTCTGATGATACCATAATCACCGTTGTCTAAGCCAAAGTTTTTTTGTCCAAGAAGATTTGGACAACATTTCAAGAAGGCTCCAGATTGTCCTAATGAACAACAATGATCACCTTTCTTACAAAAACGTTCCTGATTACCTAATACCTTTATATAGTGCTATACAGCCCTCCTCTCTTTGCTATTACACTAAACTTAAAGGGTGTGAAGACCCGCGCACAAAGAAACGTCTCATGCCGGTAATCTGACCTAGTTTCGAATGAGGTGTAACAGAAGTCTTAAACACCACCATCGATCCCAGAAAATACACACACAGCTTGCTACTGTCGGTAATTAGACACTAGTGTACAGTCAATACATACAGCTACGGTCAATACCCACAACACAGTATACATAGCATGTCTAGATAAAAGATAACAAGGTATCACGTTTCATTACTGTCTGCATTTTGTAGCGACCAGAAGAAAACGTCACTTGAAAGCAACGGGAAGTAAACTTTTTCAGAGCGCGGCATGCGGTTTGGGGCGAGTCTTCAATGCCTTTAAATTGTTTTTTTTTTTGGGGTCGGGGCAGCTACACTGTTGGCTTTACACATCTCATTTTTTAAGGGTCATTTCCTCAAATATCTGCAACATGTTGGATGAAATGATGGCAGTATTTCTGATTAGAATTGTTGCTATATAAGTACTATTCCTTTTTAGAGTTTTCAGAGTTTGTTGGAAATTTTCTCCAAGTGAACGTAACGGTTGATATTTATTACCCGTCACATGCATTTGCTTTTCCCCTCCTGTGTAGAGATCACTTTGAAGCATTGAAGGAGAGAGACAGAAAACAGAGGCAGGCTCTAAGTGCTGCTAGGAGAAGCAGAGAGAATGTTGCTAAATATATAAATGAGACTGTCGGCAAGTGAGTATAAAATATGATAAACATTAAAATCTTAAAGGTTGTTAGCATTTGTTAAACATTTATGTTTTTCATGCTTTCATTTAAGTATATAATATTTTTTGGTTTTATACTTCTAAGACATATTTTATATAATTATGTATTAATAATATTGTATTTATATATTATTATATTATTTATTTTACATAATACTACATATACCTAGTCTTTGCTGTGTATTTACATAGTTCATATATATACCATATCTTTGCTGTAGATACGTAGTCTTTGCTGTGTATTGACATATTTCATACATATACCTAAGTCTTTGCTGTGTATTTTCATGGCTCATACATATACCATATCTTTATTGTGTATTTTCATAGTCCATTAATAAGCCTTTTCTTTGGTGAATCTCATCATGGTTCATACATATACCCAGTCTTTGCTGCATATTTTTATGGTTCATACATATATACAGTACACACACATAGTCTTTAATTTGTATTTTCATGTTTATTCTGTAGAGTACGACAACAGAGAGAAGTGGAAGAAGAACGAGCTAAGGAACACATGGAGAAGAGAGTCAAGACACTACTCACATTAAAAACAGACATTAAAGCTAACAGGGTGAGACCTATGAATTCAGAGGACAATTCCACTCCACTCCACCCCACTCACCCACCCAAACCCATACCATCCCACCTCCACCCCATCCCAATTCCACCCCACCCCACCTCCACCCCAAACCAACTGCTGTATAGTGAGATGTTAGCCCCCTCTGCACTCTGCTCTAGCTCTGGTACGAAGTAATTGAGAACCCCCCCCCCCAGGAGCTGATGTCCATCCCCTTACATAGAGATTGCAGCTCATGGAATTTTAACCATAAAACTCAGTTTGGTGGGGTTTTGTTGAACAAAAAGTTGGCATTAGCCTGCATTAACATCTCTCAACAGTTGTAACGAACCAGCAACCCTAAACCTTAACATACAATGGAAGGTCATTCAAGATTGGACAGCGCGCACATTTATGTAAATTGAGTCTCTGCGTGGTCATGTGAAGAAGTATATAAAGTCATCCTAAATCAGCTTAGCTCTGTCAGGTTGTGTAGTAACCAGTCTTTGTCACTCCATTTCTGAAATCCCTCTTCAGGAAAATCTGAAAGCTCTTCAAGCCAGGAATCAATATTTAGATAAAAAGTCGAAGGAAGCCGATGTAAAAGCACGGGGTGATTTGAAAGAAGCCGGGAGAAATGTGGAAGAAGTGATGTTACAGAAGAAGAAACTGCAACAGATGGAAGCGGAGAAACGGTAGGCAATGTGAAATATGCTAAAAATAGCAGATTACAAACACTATAACAATTGCTTGAATAATTTCATTAAAAACTTTAAACTATCCCACAATCCCAACAGTTTTTTCTTTTCATGAAAGTAAGTACTCTTCTTTTGGATGCCTTATTGGCATGGGGTGGGGAGGGGGTGTGGGGGAGGGGACTAGACTAACCTATATACTATGAACATGTTGCAGTCCTAGACTTAAAAAACATCTGTTTTCAGTAATGTTGGTATTTTTCAAATTAGTTGATGCTATTTAATACCAAAAAGCTTGTAACAATGCTGCAGAATTATTAGCATGCAATTTGAAAACAATTTCTTTTACGTTATAAAACAAACTGTACTTCTGACTTTGCCACAACAAAGTTCATGTTATGCTGCCAGCCTTTGCAGTGACAGTATGAAACCATGGTTACACACAAGGAAGCTTGTTCAAATTTTTGACTGTTTTTGAAACATTTTTTGTTTTTTAAATACCTGGTGTAGCATTGAATATTCTTTCTTTATCTGTTTCCTTATGTTATTTCCTCTCATGGTAAGTACCATTGATAAATACCATAATGCACCATTGATACAACCTTCTCACACTCATGGTATGACCTCTATGTAGTTTGTACCGTAAGTTGAATACTCGGGCAGACCGTTTAGGTAACTGCTGTTTTGCCTTTTTGATATTGCCCTGTTAATTCCTCTCACTCTCTGTTTTTGTCATCTTGTTTTTTGGTGGAGGACAAAGGTCATTTGGGGTCACCAGGGGTCAAATTGTGAAAACCTTATAATCACGATATCTCAATACTAGAAGCTTGGGCGAACCTCTAATTTAGTGTGTAGAAGAACCTTTGAACATTTGGGGTCATCAGAGGTCAAATCATGAAACCCTTGTAAACATGTACACCCACACTATACATTACGTCAGATTCATGAAGAAAACTGCTCATGTTACATCATCGAAACCACAATGCATTTTTGCATACTGGTTGATATTGCCCTGTTTATTTCTCTCACTTTCTGTTTATTCATCCTTTGATCTAGGAAGTTTCATCAAGAACAGAGACAGAAACAAGCTGCTCTCCTGTCGAGCATCCTGGAGGAAGAAAAGCAAATGAAGAAACGGCAGAAGATGTACCCGCAGTTATTCTCAGATCCCAAGAGAGAGAAATCTCTCATCGTGGCTCCTCTAAAGAAGAAGCCATTGAAGATGTTGAAGGATGTTGTTTATACAGATGATGAAAATGATGCAGATGGGGCAAGTGAACAGGAGGAGGAGGAGGTGGTGGATGAGAGGCCACCTACCTCTGGCAAGGAGGTAGGTGTTGTGTACATAAGGGGGAGGGAGAGGGGGTGGGGGAGAGGCCACCTACCTCTGGCAAGGAGGTAGGTGTTGTGTACATAAGGGGGAGGGAGAGGGGGTGGGAGAGAGGCCACGTAACTCTGGCAAGGAGTTAGGTGTTGCCTACGTAAGGAGGAAGGGGTAGGGGAGAGGCTAAACATTCTATTTTCATTTGGTGGGTATTAGGAAATAGAGGTTTGGCACTTGGCCAGAAAGGAAAAATCATAGCAAAATCCCCTGCAACAAGGTTGAGTCAGTATCAAACAGTGGAGTTTATCCCTGCAGATCTGCCACCCTTCATCTACCCCCCACCCACCCCCCCCCATCTGATAGTACCTAGTTACACCAGTCACTACAACTATGGTGGTTCTAGTTAGCTGTAGGTAACAAGGCATACAAGGGCCTTGCATGCCAATCTGTGTGATGAGCTTATGCTCATTATGATGTCATCATTTTTGCTTAAGTATATTATGAAAATGAGAAGATGTTAGTCTTCATCACAATTGTTTGCCAGGTTCTGTATAAGTTGACCCCTGACCCTAAGACTGTAGCCCCTTGATCCCCTTGATCCCCATGGACCTCTTCTCTCTTGTCAGGCCTGTGGTTGAAACTTGTCCATTTTTGGCTGTTTGGAAGGAATGCAGTGGACTGTGGTACAGTACCACATGTCATGCCTGTTGTACATTTATTTATCTACATGCACTGTAGTTGTTCAATACCATAGTGTGGTTGTCTTTCCAGGTGGTATTTGTGGGACTCGCAGATGAGGAATCCTCTGATGAAGAGGATGGTTTGGACCCTTACGGGACCGCCAACAGGGACGGTATAGATGGGATGGGAAAGGAAGGGAAACTCCCCGAAGAGTTAGCACAGCCGGAATTTGAAGGGCTTTGGAATAAAACGCACAAACCATACACAGTAAGTACTTTATGGAGTAGAATAATTGTAATTTATATAAATAAGAGAGTCAAATGGTAGGAAATAACTTTGTTTTGTACCCAGCAATGTTTCCTTTGTTCTTTCAGCCCTTCCATCTCTTTGTCTTTATCTATTTATCCATTTATTTACTTTTTGGAAAGGTACCTAAAGATGAAGAGTCCACTTATACCTTAAATTATCCAAGCAAAATGGAGAAGGAAATCATGGCCCATGCTTTAGACAAGCACAGAGCCGGGATCGTCAGAAAGCAGATAGCTGCTGGCCGAGAATTCAAGGGCTGCGCGTTCGTTAGCAAACCTAATGTCGTGCATTTTAAGGTGAGTGTAGACGGTACGCTAGTTAACTCGTAGAATTATGTCCCTTTCCACTGAAAAATTGACTGTTTTCTCTGGAAGAAAGTGATATTAGTGTGTGAGTAGAATAGTGCAGGCATAAATTTATTTTTTGGAGGAGCAATTTTGTTTTTGATCTGTTTGAGATTTTAACAAGCTTAGGAGTTTGTTGTGTTTTCAACAACTCTTGATTTTGTTTTACACAGAGGTATATCTGAGAGTAAAATATGAATCCATTTTGTCATCTTTTTGGTAAGAAAGTTGCTTGAAAATTTTGTGCACCATTGTTTGTTAGATTTCAATGTCTGCTTTTTACAATCATAAATTGCTAAAAATATTTCTAGAAGAATTTGTGTCATTGATCTGATGATTCAAGCCTTTCCGATAGGGTCAACTTTGTGCCCACAGCTAATGTCATCTCTCAACATATCTTATCATAAATTGTCGATATTGATGTTGTTTATTTAGGATTTTGATGTGGGAAAACCGTACAGGAAGAAGATAATCCTCACGAATGTGTCCTACAGCGTCAACTTTCTGAAGTTACTTGATCTCTCAGAGCACTTAAAAGACTTTGTTGATCTGCAGTAAGTTAATCTAATCTCTTTTCATTCTGGTTTATAGTTTTGTGTGAAATTTCTTTTTCCTCTTAGTTTTTCTTGTTAAGATTGGAAACCAAATATTCTGAATTATTTCATTGCAAATCTTTATCCTACCGTCGAAGTAATCATTTTCGGGGCACATCTGTTCTCTGACAGAAATTCTGTTTATCGTTGATAAATTGGAAGGTTTTGTACGCATAAAACCCTCTGCGACTGGTGTGTGTATTAGTTGTTTAATTTGATTTTGAATTTCTTTCAATTCTTTTGACCTTTAATTTGATCTTTGTTCTGGTAGTTAACTGTTAGAGCCGCACCACCTATAACATTACCCTATAATCACTATCGACAGTTTTGAAATGCTCAAGCTGTTCTGAATATATCTTGTAACTTTAATTGCCATAGGGTTATGATTTCTGCATTAAGATATTTTGAGACAGACGGGAGAAATAAACTCATCTGGAATGTGTTCCTTTTGAATGGTCCATGTCAAATTCTGTATGTTTTATTTTCAAATACTCTTTTTCAAATTTTGCAAGTTATAGTTTTATTTATGTTTTACAGATTTGATCCTCCCGGTCAAATGTCTGCAGGCATGAGTTGTGATATGCTTGTCAGTTTTAAGCCATTGGTAAGCTTTCTGTTGGATTCTCTCTCCAAACGTCTTTACTTGAAAGTATATCTCAAACACCACCATGATGTTTATATTGTTTTAAACTTTTACATTTTATTTTAAGGAAAAACAAGAATTTTTATAGTTAAATTGTCAATTGGTAGTTCTGTATGGTATAGTATCTTTTTCGATTCTGCTTGCACTGCAAGTACAGTTGAATAAAAGGAAATATAGATGTAAAGATTTAAGGAAATGGATGTCTATTCCATTCATGAAATTCAAAACAAATATATATAATTTGTTAAAAAGGGACAACAAGACAATTTAGAAAGATTCTTAACTTGTTAAATTAATTAAATTTAAACTGAATTTCTCATGCTTATAAGAGAAACAGCTAATATTTTCTATATTTTTCAAAGGTCTATTGAAATCTAAAACTTTAATATTTCAAAAAGACGCTACTTTCAGTTTATCGTGAAATGTTTAAGTTACATGGATTTGACTGGTACTTTTGTTCCTTTCCAGATCAACGAAGATCTTTTCGGCGAGATCCAGTTTTTGGCCCAGACGGGTCCTTTTAGTGTGCCTGTTCACTGCACGACCAAGAAGTGTGACGTAAGTAAACATTAAGTGATGGTCTTGCGTGAAGTTCGTACTCCTGGGTGTCGCCTCTGATCGACCAAGAGGAATCATATAGTGGCAAAGAGCAGTAGCATGGGTAGCCGCAAATTGAAAGAGAGAAGCTCCCATTCTCAGAAAAACATACTTTATCGAATAACAAATTTGGTGGTGCTTCTTTTAAAACTTAAGACATATACAACCATTTGCTAGATTCAGACAGTAATTTCGTAAATATTCTGTACGAACCTTCAAAGCATTTTTTTCTCACTCAATAGGTTCAGTTACTCACTCGGTAGGTTCAGTGAGATTTTTAGGTTTTGTGGATAGAACACCAGCTTTGGGCCAGTAAGAATGCCATGAGGATCATGGACCCATTTGGTTTATTTTTCGAATCTCCTAAGTGACCGGGGGATTGTGAGCTTGGGGAGGGGGGGGCAAGGAGGGAGGGCAACAGCAATTATTTTGTTTCCTATTTTGGGGGTATTTTGTTACAATGCATTCTGACTTTGATGTTTAGAACTAGTTGTCCATCTGATGACCACCATTTTGGTTTCCCAATCAGACAATTTTTCATCTGGGATGGTCGGACTACCATTAAATAATTTGCAATGTACAGATAACAGGTGGTGACAAAAGTTATTTTTTTCCCCCTATCATTATCAATATTTTTTTGTATTGGTTCATTATGATCTTCTCTTCCTGTAGCAAATATCAACCAATTCCCCTGTTTTTGGCCAAAAACAGGGGAGATTGAATATCTACCCGAGTTGGTAATGCTAGCCAAACTGAATGCTATAAAACACACAGTTTTTTATTTCAGTCAAGCAAAACTTGTCTTCACAAACGGGGAAAGTAGTGCTGTCCATTAGAGCACTTGTGTTTACAATCATACAGGTGACTGGTCAAGGATGAATCCTAATGGCAGTATTTGGGGTAATTTATGCTAGCAAGTAACAAGTTATTAATGCTCGAGTGAATTTGAGGACTGTTTTTCTATAGGCAGGCTTGACCCTCCTCATGTTTATGTAATTTTTTTGGGTATTTCTATAACATTCTCTAATAATTTGACCACCAGGTTTCTGTGGATACTGACATTGTGGACTTTGGAGTGCAGGTCATCGGTGAAACGCTAAAAAAGACCATAACTTTGAGAAACAAAGGGGCCAAAGGAACAAACTTTGAATTCATCAAAATAACAGGTGGGTTCCAATCTTGAGTCTGCAGTGATGAATTGTTATTTCCCTCAAGGTCAGGGGTTATGATATGAAATGAAGATATGAAATTATGATATGACATGATATAAAGTATGGAGGACACATCGAGGAATCGAAGAGACAAGTTGATGATGTGGTCTGCTAGTTATGAATGATAATAAAAATAAAATAAAACTGTTAGCAAACTGCTTATCCACAAAAGAGACTGTGTAAGAAATATGTAAAAGTAAGTTGCCTGAAATCCTAGCAGGATCTTCTTCAGAGCTTCTTCTTCAGCCTTTGAACAGTTATGAATCATGTTTTCAAAGCTTGTGGGTGACAGCTGCATGTTACATAAAAATATTTCAACATGTATATTATAAATAAGAACAAATTTTAACCCAGTTAAACGTATGGTCACATTAACTGTAATGAAACTGTACTTGGTTTGCACAGTAGGAGACGCATATACATGTAAGCCTACCTTCCTTGAAGCCAAGACAGAACAGGTCAAATTTAGAGTTTTTAGAATGTGTAGAATGTGTAGGATTCCATAAGTATTGAACTTGGCTTGTTTGTTTTTTTTTGCTGCATTTCATAAAAATGCCGGACTTGCTAGTGCTCCGGCTGGAGGCAATGCTGGATGGAAGAATGTGCATGTAATTGCCCAACTGTCTGGCATAATATTAAATGGATGTCTGGCCACCCTACTCTAGTTTCATCTTGAGTAAATGATGTACTTTTGGCCGGGTATCTCAGCTATCTCCCGTTGAGAGCCTGCCTTCATTCGGCATTCTCCACTGCACTTGACAGTGTAACTTTCTAAGTATGTTCTTCTGAGATTTGGAGAAAATTCAGTAAGAAATACCAAAAGAGATTAAAAACTGAATAGATCGCAAGAAGTTGAGTTGATCATCCCTGAAAATTGACAATTTTAACAAAATAAAACATAATCTGCAAAAGCATTCATTTTGGTAGTTATGAAGTTGAGTGTTTGGAACCCTAAACATTAATGTTGCCTTGATGTACTGTATTTCTTCTCCTCCTTGTGATCTGGTTCAGATTTAATCGTTTTGTTCTTATCTTGCTTTTGATTTATTGAGCAACGTACACATACACTATGTAGTTATGCACAATGGTGTACCAATTCCAACCACCAAGTTTCCAGATTTATAAATCAGCGTTATCGCTATTATGATCGATCAATATTATTGATTAAAAAATACCAAGAAAAAATTATTCAACTTGCTTTCTTTTACATCTTTTTACCCAAAGGCATGAAGCAGGCCACAATCTTGTCAGTTGGAACCTCTTTGGGTAGAATGGTAAGATATGATGATGTAATTTCTCTCGTTTTATAAGTCTGTAAGGACTTGCCCCTGGTGGCTGGTCAACCCCTGGGCCATGAGATGATTATATAATGCCTGGGAGACCCCGTAAGAGCTGTTGCTGATGCTAACAGGGTTTTCATGACTTTATAAAAGTAGGTATTGTGAAATGCTGCCACCAGAGAGGTATGCTATGAGATACAGGCAGTGAGACATTGTCGAGGCTGAGAACTAAATATTCAACGTGTAAAGATGTACTGTGGGCCTTAAGGACATGGAGAATAGACAAGTGTAAGAACTAGAGGAAGTAGTAAGAAACCTTTGACTCTGACCTTTAACCCTATGATGTCATAAGTCTCAGAGGTACTACATCCCCTGTTGGGCACATACTCAACAAGTTTGAATTCCATTAGCCTTATGGTTTAGAAGGGAATTTGCCACACACTTTTTTTGGCACAAATTTGGCCAACTTTGACCTTTGACCACATTTGATCACATGACCTCTGTCATTTTACATTAGGTAATGCACTGTTAACTTGCAGTCTGATATTACACATGGCTTTGAAGGTTCCAGCCATAGTGTGCATAAGGGCTAACGAAATTTGTTGGATTATTTGACCTCTGACATTTGGCCCTATGACTCCATAAGTCACAGCAGCATTACAACCCATGCCCAGGTACATACCCACCAATTTTGAAGTCCATCAGTCTAAAAGCTCAGGAGGAGTTCAGGACACTTTTTGAAGCACTCTTGTACACATATACGCAAATGGACATGTTTGATCACCCGACCCAAACAATGGACCCTCACCATAGCTTATTCCTATTTCACTACAATGGGCTTCCTAGGACATGTAAATTTTCTACACCAGCATATCCATGGCAATCGTTGCTATGGTAACTGAAAGAGCACTCATAGAATCCCAAAAGCTTGCCATGTACATTACATCTATAGGGATGAGAGAACAATGTGAGAATTGTGACAAGCAGCTTAATGGAAATAATATGTTAATTAAATTGAGAATATTCAGGAAGTAGAATTAACTATAATCACAAAAGAAAAGTTGATAAACTTATAGGTTAAAATTATCAGGTGTAAAGAATTTGAAATCAATCAGTTTTCAGATGGAAATGAAAAATTGTTTACTTAAAACTGCATAAAACCTAGTTACGAGCTATTAAATGGCATGTATTTATTCCTATGAAAATGGAAAACCAGGACTCGGAGCCATGTTAGCACCCTTTGGGGGCCCTAAGGCTAGGCTAAGAGTTGTGACTTCTTTCTCTCAAGTTTAATCAAATTTTACTAGTATACAAGACCTTTAACCCAACACAAATTTTCTATTGGCATAACCTCTTAAAGTGATGTCTTGTTTTAGATAATTAAGGAATATTAAGTACTAATGTGTTTTTAGCTTCTCATTGTAATCTGTTGCAATATTCTGGCAGACCACTGCAGATGAAAGTCTCAAACCAGAGACCGCACCAGAAGAGGATGTGAAAGCTAAGGGGAAGAAAAAGAGAGGGAAATCAAAGAAAAAATCTGGTAAGTATCAATGATGATGAAGATGATGATGGTGATGATGATGGTGATGATGATGATGATGATGGTGATGATGATGATGATGATGATGATGATGATGATGATGGTGATGATGATGGTGATGATGATGGTGATGATGATGGTGATGATGATGATGATGATGGTGGTGATGATGGTGATGGTGGCCGTGCATTGAAAATGACATGGTTTTCTTTATAATGTATTTTATTGCTGAACATTCCAAGTTTTACTGTTTACAATCCAGTTTTGTACTGAAACTATCTGTGTATCTGTTTGCTTAATATCACATGCTAATTTTTTTTATTTCTCACCCCTTTTAAGTACTGTTATTTCAAGTTTTACTGTTTACAATCTGCTATTTTTTTTATTTTTCGTCCCTTTTAATTTCAAGTCAGGTGCTTGTATTATTTTGCTTGATTTATTTATTTCTTTTACTTTAAAGATTAATACTTTCTTTTAGTGAAGCACACTTCCTGCTTTTCATTGCATGAGTAAAAGTTGGTTTCTGTCACAGTGGTGTAAATTTAATAAATGAATTCATATTTAAACTACCGACAAATCAAAAATTGTCATAAATGATCCTTCTTTTCGTTGACACAGCGGCGGTCAAACCGTCAGAAGAAATAGAGCTAGTCCAAACACCTGGACCAGAGCCTGAGCAGCAAGCAGCCATTGAAACAGAATCCGCAGAGCAGAATCAGGACTCAGAAGAGCAAGTGCCTGCCGAGGAGGAAGGTATGTACCAGCTATTATCTCAGGCAGTAGTTTGGATTTGATGACTGCTTTCCAGCAATGTTAACAATGTACTCGGGGTTGTTATAATTTGATTTGATTCAGATCAAGGTACTCGGGGTTGTTTTTAATTTGATTCCATTCAAATCAATGTACTCGGGGTTGTTTGTAATTTGATTCCATTCAAGTCAAGGTACTTGGGGTCGTTTGTAATTTGATTTCATTCAAATCAAGGTACTCAGGGTTGTTTGTAATTTGATTTCAATCAAATCAAGGTACTCGGGGTTGTTTTTAATTTGATTTCATTCAAATCAAGGTACTCAGAGTTGTTTGTAATTTGATTTCATTGAAATTAAGGTACTCAGGGTCGTTTATAATTTGCTTTCATGCAAATCAAAATATATAGTAGCTGTTCTAACTTATAGGCAACTACTTAGTGAGTTCATACAAATGCTAGATTCTTTTCTCCAAAATTTATTGCCCAGAGATAAAAAAAACAATTAACAAAACTGTTTTATACCTACTTTTTTTTTCACAATTTTTTAACTTTTTATTTACTTATCTTTTATAATAATGTACTTTATAAATATAACCCTATGTCTGTTAAAGACATTTGTATTTATTTACGTACTATTTTATTTAACTTATTTGCTTTATCCTCCCTATGCAGATGAAGATGTAGAATGGATGGATGAAGAAGAAGATACTTTCGGTCTAGACGGTATGAGAATCGGAGAGGTCTCGGGAGGAGAAATTGGTCCATTTGGATCTGTTAAACTAGAGATCATTTACCAACCGACGGTACCAGGGAAAGTTGACGTGGATTTTGAACTGAGATTCTCGGATGAAGATTCCAGTAGTGTAAGTAGAATAATATAGCTCGTGTGATGATTTATACGTGTTATAAATAAGTACATCTATAGCTGAAGTGGATTACCTAATGGGAGATACTGTTATAGATAGCTATAGATATTTGAGGTGGGTTACCAAAGCTGTATAGTTGATTACCTAGTTAAATATATTTGAGGTGGGTTACCTAGCTATAGATATTTTGGGGTGGGTAACCTAAGCTATTTAATTGATTACCTAGATAATAAAAACGCTAGTTTCTTATATAATTATTATATTGACTCTCTGTGTTGATTTACCCTAACCACATTCTCAGATTCCAGTCAAGTCATACACTAGTTTCTTATATAATTATTATATTGACTCTCTTTGCCCCTTTACCCTTACCCCATTCTCAGATTCCAGTCAAGTCTTACGCTAGTTTCTTATATAATTATTTCATTGACTCTCTGTGCTGATTTACCCCATACCCCATTTTCAGATTCCAGTCAAGTCATACGCTAGTTTCGTATATAATTATTTCATTGACTCTCTGTGCTGATTTACCCTAACCCCATTCTCAGATTCCAGTCAAGTCATACACTAGTTTCTTATATAATGATTTCATTGACTCTTTGTGCTGATTTACCCCTAACCCCATCCTCAGATTCCAGTCAAGTTGTACGCTAGTTTCTTATATAATTATTTCATTAACTCTCTGTGCTGATTTACCCTAACCACATTCTCAGATTCCAGTCAAGTCATAGGCTAGTTTCTTATATAATTATTTCATTGACTCTCTGTGCTGATTTACCCTAACCCCATTCTCAGATTCCAGTCAAGTCGTACGCTATTCTCTTATATAATTATTTCATTGACTCTCTGTGCTAATTTACCCTAACCCCATTCTCAGATTCCAGTCAAGTCATAC
>KN886892.1:41958-72458 GCA_000934455.1 Apostichopus parvimensis
CTCTCTGTGCTAATTTACCCTAACCCCATTCTCAGATTCCAGTCAAGTCATACGCTAGTTTCTTATATAATTATTTCATCGACTCTCTGTGCTGATTTACCCCTAACCCCATTCTCAGATTCCAGTCAAGTCGTACGCTAGGGCCATCGACGTCCCGGTCTGGGTGGAACGTCAGAATGTAGACCTGAAGATCTGCATGTTCGATCGGCTCTATCAGGACGCGATTGTCATCAATAATCGAGCAACGACAGCTCTGCGATTAACCATGGAGGTCTGCAAGGAACTGAGGAACCACTTGGAACTTTTACCAAAGACAGCTTATATTCAGGCCCAGTCACAATTCTCTGTACAAATGAAGTTCCTCCCAAGGTCAGTTGCATGTCCTCTATTGAAAACATTAAAAATCTATGTGTGATTCTAGAGTTTTACATTATAGGTTTAGTGGTTGGGGAGAAAGAGGGGGGAGAGGGGGGGTGGGGGAAAGGGATGCTGGATGAGTTAGAACAAAGTTCCAAATGACTAACTAGTATAATAACTGATGGTTTGATGATTTAAGCTGAGGAGTGATAAGCCATTTTTTAATGTGGTAAGTGTATTATCTACATAGGTCTTTAAACATTCTAGAATGTTTGGTTTTTAGTTGTTCATGGTGCAGAGATCACAAAAATAATTCCGTTAATTCTTGAAGTAATCTTGTAATGTGTAACCTTGATGTTGATAAACTGCTTCTACTAAATGCAAGAATTATGAACTTCTGTCAAAGTGATGCATTATTATTTCTGTATACAAATTGAAGATGGAAGAACTAGACAATTCATTAAGCACGGTTGTCTGCTCCAGAAGTCACCTTTCATGAAGAATTATTATAGAACATTCTGTATTTATGGCTAAATCTCTGAAATTGTTTTTGCTTGGATCAACATTTTTCTTAAATCTATTGGGTGAAGGTTATTATAAATCACAGTAGCTACTATATACAAGCATAGTAAGTCAGTTCCTGTGTGGAGTGGTTCTGCTATGTTAAAAGGTGGAATTAGATGGACGGTTGACTAATCTTGTCAACAAAATCAACAAATGTATACATCTTAATCTTTGATACCCCTGTTTATAAGCATTTATATTTTTACCGGTGATAAATTAATAAATATGAAATACATCAAATTACCCTTGTCTTTATCATTGAATTATTTTCACTCAATTCTTCTTTTTCACAGACAAAACTTAATAGAAGAAGGTGGTGAATGCTTTGACAATGATACTGGCGTCCTGGAAGCTCCCATGACTATAAGGGTTGCAGATCAGGTAAAAAATTCATGTTTTATTTTGGTCAAAATATTTGGTGATTTCAACGTTCTTTGCGTCGTCATTTTGTGTGCCTGCTTGAGCTTAAACAGCTTTCAATGGTTACAAAGAGAAAACAAGTGACTCGCTGTGTTTCATAATATTCATGGTGTTCTGTTAGCATAATCCAAAATGAGATTTCTCACAGGCGTATGGGTATAGTCGAAGAAGAAGTTTGCCAGAGTACCGTTTATAATTTCTATGATCTCTATACTTTCTTTCAATTTTTCATAACATTAAGAGATAATTTTTGTGACTAATTTATCAACTTCTTTTCATTTCTCAATCCCTGTAACCAATCATTAATCACCAGCTCCCTCCCTCTATACTCCTGATGGTAAATATCTAGCACCAACAACGAAAAACTTTACAATCAATGCATGTTTAACATCCCCCATATTTTGCATCCATATTTTTGGCCCTTAGACTGCTCCAGTACCGTTTACAGTCCATGCCGTAGTAACTTCATCCGACCTGGAGTTTGATCAGACCAAACTTGATTTTGGATTCTGCACCATACACGAATCCGTCATTTATACCGTCCACCTGACCAACAAATCCATCCTGTCTCAGAAATATGGCTTTGTGAATTTACCAGAGGTATGTTTTGATTCTTTTTCTCATAAATTTACTCCTGTCGAGCCTACAAAAATAAAATCAAGTTGAAGCAAGTGATCAGTCTTTGATTTCATTGATCGATTGATTTGATTGATTACAGTTGCTCGTCGATTCTTGGATAACAATTTTAAATTTCAAATGATATTTCATTGTTATGTTGGTTTGTGAATGGGATTCTAATCTTTTCCTGAAAAACTTTAATATTCTATAAAATGTAAATGGAAATTGAGAATAATGAAACACTAGAGTAACTTGACAGTTATTTATATGTATTTTAGATCCTCCTGCAAGCAGGAACTCGGGAAGAAGCCTCATTGGCTTATCAAAGCCGCAAGCTGACCGAAGTCAGTCTCTTAGATTCATATTTAACGTCCGTGATTATGAATTGTCAATTGTCAGAACAATAGACAACTTTTCCAAGAAAAAAAAAAGAAAAAAAAAGTGTCTATTCTATAAAAACAAATGCTATTATCCCCTGTAGGACCTCTCGCGAGGTCGATCAGGGGTTAAACTCCTTTTTGTTGTTGTCAATTATCAACAACCCGGTAACTGGACGACATACATTAATCTCGGGACCTTGTGATTGAAAGGCTCCTGCGTTAACCACTGAGCTAACACTCCTAATATTGCATCAAGTGAAAGTGTCTGCAACCAGTGACAGTACTGGCTTACAGGTCCTTATGATAATACAGGCAAGTGTTGAGTCTTTCATCTTGTTTCATGCGATTGTCATTCCTCTCCAGTATGTGGCCGTCCAGCCAGACGATGGATTCGGCACCCTTCTTCCGAGTGAGACTGTCGCAGTGGATATCATATTCAGCCCGCAGAAAGCCAAAGAATATTCATTCCAATTGACTTGCAAATCAGGAATTGACAGGTATTTTCATCTACTTGTAAAATCTGACGGTTAAATGAGAAACTATCTGAAAATCTCACGACTCTTTGAAAACAATTACAAAATATGCTAAATCTGTGAGTAATTGCTAAATTAAATCCATATGGAGTCAATTGTTGACTGAATAATGTAGCAATGTAACAATCTGCTTTGTACTTAGTGATTCCTTTCCACCAATCCATATTTATAAGTCATGACTGCATTTTAATTATATCTCTTGCAGGGATTTCAAGCTTTCTTGTAAAGCCGTAGGCGTCCACACTCCTCTGGAGCTGTCCCATTCCGTCGTCCATTTTGCCGCCACAGCTTTGGAAGACTCTTCTGTCGTGTCCTTCTACATCACCAACAGTCACACAGACGGGAATGAATTCACCCATCCCGTACCCAGGGTAGGACAGGGACCGGTCACCCCCGTCGGGCCGACGTCTTTTGAATTCATGGTGCCAGCTGAGTCACCAATATCTCTCTACCCAGCGGTGGGTACTGTCAAACCTGGAAAGGTAAAATTCCTTTTTCCTATAAAATTATGGATAATTTTTTCTTGTTTTTTATGTCTTATACTTCGAGTACATCTTGAGATTTGATCATTTAAAATAAAAAAATAACACAGAGAGAAAGAAAGCCTTTTGGATGTTTTTGAAATTATTTAAATAGAGTTTGATCTGATGTAGGTAAAGGCCATTTGCCAAGAAATGTTTTGCCATCAAGTAAAATCACTTTCAAATAAGTGCATTATTAATTTTATACATTTCTTTTGGATACAGATGAGTGTATGAATATTTATGGTTCTAGTTTGCCATGTATTCCTGAGGTATCAATCTATGCTTGAGGTTGTCATATATTCTTGAGGTTCCCATTGGTTTGTGAGGTTTCCCATTGTCTTTGAGGTCGGCATCAAATTTTTGTGGTTTGAGGTTTGCATTTATTAAGTTTACATGATACATTAATCCTAAGAGAGAATATACTTTACACCTTTTTTTTGGTAAAAAAAGGGGGGGGGGACAAAATGTTGTTCCTTTTTTTGTGGCATGTCGACCTCCATTTTCTTAATTCCAGAAAACCTGCATCTCTGTGAAATTCAGTCCAAGTCTTAGCGATAAAGATATCAGAGAAGAAGCTGTTAGGCTAGCCACTCGGAACTTGGAAGCCAAAGCCAGACGGGAATACGAGGACGAACAGGCTGCTCGGAAGAATGCTCCCGATCCAAATGAGGTATGGAAAGTTATAATTTCATTTCACATCACTTTGTGGCATTCAACACATTGTCTGCTTGAATTACTTGGGCCACACCCACACCTAAATCCATGTTGTGACATTCAACACATTGTTGTCTCCTTGTGTTTTTACACCATATATTTATAGTATGTGACATGTTTTGCCGGTTGAAATGTGGAAAGTATACATACAAGTCACTGCACCATCTCTGACAGTCACTACAAGTTTACAACAGATGTACACCCTTCAAGTCCAACCGCAATAGTTTCACTGAGAAACTTATGTGACAAAGACTAGATAATAGTCATTATTTATTGGATTTGTCAATGAAGAAATAAAGAACCTTTATCCATGTTTATAGATAACCATTCGGTAATTTAAAGGCATTGAAGACTCGCCCCAAACCTTTCCATTGCTTGCAAGTGAAGTTTTCTTCTTGTCGCTACAAAATACAGACAGTAATGAAACGTGATACCTTGTTATCTTTAGATGGACCTGAGATGTCCATCGCTGCTATGTACACTGTGTTGTGGGTATTGACCTTAGCTGCATGCAGTGACTGCACACTAGTGTCTAATTACCGACGGAAGCAAGCTGTGTGTGTATTTTCTGTGATCGATGGTGGTGTCTAACACTTCTGTACACCTCAGTCTAAACTAGGTCAGATTACCGGCATGAGACGTTTCTTTGTGCCCGAGTCTTCACTCTATTTAATTCTGTTGGCAAGTCATTAGCTTCTGGATGTATCAAACTGGAAAAGTATAAACGTATAGGCCATGTGTAAGCGTCTGTAATTTTGGTATCATCGACTTTATCATAAATACATATTTAGTAATTTCCTGTGTCACTATATGAACAATTTTGTATCTTTTAGGAACCAGACGACAAGGTATGTCTCCATTTGACAGGAACCTCATTCGCTTGCTTGTTTGTTTTGTTTGTTTTTGAATTTTTATATCTTCCAAAATTCAGATACTAACAAAAATTGGTGTAGCTTCATAATTCATTGTTCACATTAAAATATTTACTGTTATCATTCTTGGTTTATTTCAAATAAAGATCTTTCCTTTTTTCGAGCATTTTCATCATTTATTGGCAATGCCATGAATTTTTCTTGAAAAGTTAGTCGATTTATTTAATTAAGGAAATTAACGTACAAGTTATGTTCCCCCCCCCCCCCATCCCATTTCATTTATATATATCTTCATTTCATTTATATCTACCATCTCAAGCTTTGTTTGATTATTACTGAATTATTATAAATAATTATTAATAATTATTATATATTATTACTGAAAAAAAGAAAAATATAAAAAAATATATTCTGTGAAAGAGATGTTAATAGGTACTGCTATGGTTATTAGGTTAATAGTAAACGTGATATTTGGTTACACAACACGGAACCAATTAAAATGTATAGAAAATTTGAGAATAGTTGTTACTTTTGACGGTTGAATGGGGACAAAAGAAATTTTTCATAGCCCTGTTAGGTCTTGTGCCTTTCTCACGCCTGGGTGTGACGAAATGACACAAAGGGCAAGGTAAATGGTATTGTGAATTTGGGCAGCAGCCATGCATGTTATTACAGCTGTAACGTTAGTCTAGTTTGACCCGAAAGGCCTCTGTCATTTTCATAGAGTTATGACTATTCACACACAGCAGCTAAAATTAGCACAAGGCTGTGTTGCTTTTAGAATGTTAACATAATATCAACTTTGCAGTACTGAATTTTTAACTTTAGTTTCAATGTTGTTAATAATAGTACATTACAGAATATAAGGGCGTCGGCAGTGACGTCTCTTTAACTAGTAATATAATATTGGAACTGTTTATTAGCTTAAAAGGTCTTGTAAAAGTAGGTTGGCCTGACGTTTCGATCCTAGCAGGATCTTCTTCAAAGGCTTAAAAGGTCATCAGTTTTAGCCGGCTTGCTGATGTTGCTAAAAGTTTGCAAAGTTAGCTTCCCCTGGAGTATTTGAACCTTCAAAATCTTCCCCCCACCATATTTAGAAATATTAAAATGATAAAATAATAGGAGGTTAAATCCATTGAGGTAGAATTGTTTCGAGGTTGTCTGTAGAAAAGACCCAAGTCGTAGAAATTGAGATCATGTGTGTGACCATAATTTGGTTATCTAGCATATTTAGTCGCAATAATTGATGAACTATAGACTCTCTTTGTAAGAAGTTTATCTTTCATCATTGAGGTCAAAGGTCATAATCAGTTGTTTTCTAAATTATGCATGTGAAGCAGGTAACAATGCATGTTAGTTAATTATGTGACGGCTTTGTTTTAACATAATTCACAGAGGCAAGTCATCGGGTTCTAATATCTCAACAACATTTCATTTAACTTTCATATTCATACATAGCAACCTCAGGTGACCTTTGAAATTCAAGGTCATTTTGACCGTGACAAATTTGTGATGCTCGCATTGTGAGCATGTTATTTGAGGACACGAAAATTATATGTTTTCCAAGCGAGTTTCATGTTGCATCTCAGGAACTGACCTAATGGGCTGTGTGTTAGACTAAGTAGCCCAGCCACTTTAATTGATGATCCTCAGATGGTTAAACGGTAATCTCTCAAGAGTTAAAGATGGTACAGAGGTGAAACATGGGCTGAGGAATGTGTGTTTTAACAGCCTACAGAATATTAGCATTTATATAGTTTTACATCTAAAGCCATCTTTTTACATTTCTAACAAAATTAGTTATGATGTTCTCAAAATGTGTTGTTTTGTTTGGTTTTAAATTTTAAAATTTTGTTTTTGGCTGAGTTGGGAAGTTTGTATACCCATTTAAAGCAGCCAATTTCGATTTGAGAATGTCTTCGATGATGAAAATATATATAACTCGATAATTGATTAATTTATCAATTTGAGTACAATGTTTGGAAATTGAGCTTGATAATGCATATCTATTATAGTCTCTGCTACTGCACATTCAAACCTGAATTTCAGAGTAAATTTGAATTTCAAAGTAAATATGAATTTCAAAGTAAATTTGAATTTCAAAGTAAATTTGAATTTCAAAGTAAATTTGAATTTCAAAGTAAATGTTGGCTTCCTTGTTTTATTCAAGTTGCTCATATCATTTCAACCACCTTATCATAACACAGTTGTATATATTGCAGAGAGCCGCCTTTATTAATTATTACATTTTATAGCAGAAAAGGTACTTTTATGACTTTCATATTCACAAATATCTAAAATTAAGAATTAAATTAATATGCTTATTGTTAACTTATCTACTTTGGGAGAAACTTATTGTTTTTTGGTGTTTCATAAATTTTTCTCATTTGTTTGATATTTTGTGGTGATATGGTGAGGGGTGGGGGGGAGTTGGGTTGGGGGAGGGGCAAGGGTTATTGTGGTACCTTACATGACAGATAAATGTCACCTCAGAAGGCTTGAACTCTAACAATTTGTTTCAAGTTTTTTATTTCCGTTCTGTTTTTGTCGTGAACCCTCAGAAAAACAAGAAAGGAGTCAAGAAACCTAAATCGCCTGGCTTGAAAGGGAAACACAGTCCAGCATCGGCATCAGGCCCTAAGCCAGTGAATCCACCCAAACCAGAGGATATCCTCCCCGAGTAAGTACTGCATAAGATAGCTAATAAAGAGTAGGGCCTGTGTACCAGACATGCGGTGATAAGGTAGGTGTAACCTTGGCAACACAGCGATTTTTTTATGAGTCATCACAGTCAACTTACATCCTCCCTGAGCAAGTCTTGCATAAGATAAATAATAAGGAGTAAGGCCTGTATACCAGACATGCGGTGATAAGGTAGGTGTAACCATGGCCACAGCAATTGTTTTAATAGTCATCACAGTCAACTTACACAAACACTGCAACTCCAGTCAGTGCACCGTGATATATATTCCTTTAAAGTAATCTACTTTTTGACATGTTTCCCAGAGAGAATTTTTGGCTCTATTAAACAATATTTCTGATGGAAAATAGCGGTATTGGTAGCAGAGACACTTTTACACTACCTGAGACCATGTATGATTCAAACAGTAGAACTTGATCCGTGGGATACGAGGGGGAAAATGAAACTTATTGTCGAGAGAACAACTAATGGCGTCATTTTCAGCACATGTAACTTCATTGGACAGTCAGTGTTAAAGAAGACCATTCAACAGAATGTCACCTTTGGATGTCTCAACACAGGCCTGCCATCCTACAACCTTAACTTGAACCGTACTTGTAAATGAAATTAGCTGACTGACTTTCATCTCAATGGGCCAGTCCCATTGAGGGCATCAATACCTGCCACTCCTTCTCATCCTCCTCCTCCTCCTCCTACTCCTCCTCTCCCTCGCCCTCCCTTCACTGCCTCTCTCTCTCTCTCTGCTATCATACATACCCACCCAAATAACTCTGCCATCCCACAACTACTTCTTGTATCCTTCTTTTAACCGACATGATTTGTTGATTTTCATCCATTCTAGAAAGTTCTCTCCTGTGGGTGACATTCATACAGCCCTTGTCCTCGCTACACCCCTGGTCCTCTCTCCTCCCATACTCTACACCCCTGGCCCTCTCTCCTCCCATACTCTACACCCCTCGTCCTCTCTCCTCTCATTATTATTATCTTATTATTATTATTATATTAGTAACATTGGCTGCAATATCTCTTTAGCTGTCTGCACCTACCAAACTAAACATTAGAATATTCATCTCAGAGCTTGAACAGCCCTTCTCTTTGATGATTGGTTAGTGTCTTAACTTTTTAAGTTTTACTTTTCATTTTAGATCTGATGATTATGCAGCAGGAAGGTCATCTCTTCTTCGTCAGTTTTCAGGTCGTTTCCGTAGTTACTCCATTCCATGTTTCATCGCTTCAGGTATCCCTGGGGATCCAGGCACTCTACCTTATGAGTAAGTCTTAATGTGATCCATAAACAAGTTTGAAGTTTGATCTCTAAAATTGTTTCTAAGCTAAGGATATTGAATCCTTTATTAAAGAAAATGCTACATCCATTTGAAATTTTTTTGAAAAAAAAAGAACCAACAAAAACAACAACAACAAACACAAACGAATGGTTAGCAACCAAAATAGGTTATATGAGTAAATACCTTGATTCAAAGTAGAATATATTAAACTGAAGTCATTTCCATTCTAACACATGATAATGTTTGATAGAAAACATCTTATTTTGAAAAGAGAAGAAGAAATGGTCAAGTTCTCCATCTTGTTTTACTTTCCCACCCCATCCCTCTCCCATTATCCCCCTCCCCCTCCACCCTCCAAAGAAAAATGAAAAAGAGAAGAAAAAGCTTATCTCGTACGGAGATATTTAAGTAGCTCATTTATACCTCTCACTGAGCGTGTCGGTATAATTTGACAGTCTAGGCTAATTGAGTCTTTGTTTTTGCCGCAAGCTTTAATTACCAGTTTCAGTCTTCTAACATTTTTTTATATACATATAAACTTTTTAAATCTTTTAGCATTTATTAATTTTTTTATTTAATTTCAGTATCAACAACACATTGTACCTCCACGTACACTGTCCAGAAGTCAAGCCATCTCTGGTCGCTATTTCCAACCACGGAAGGCCACTCACTGACTTCGACGAGGTCTCCATCGGCCAGAGATTAATCAAAACCATTACCATACAGAACATAGCCGACACACCATTGGACGTATCCTTTTATGCAAATCTTAATTTTGATCATATATTAAATATTCATATTCCTGTTTTTTTTTGGAGAAATTTGTTGAAAAATATATAATATTGTATTATATATAAAGCAAAACTAGATACTAAAGCTAGACTGGCTTTGTCCTGTGAATCTTGTAGTTGGTACTTACTTATCACACTATACTACTCACTCTGTGTTGTCCACTCGCCTAGAATCTTGTATTCAAATTAGTTGACACCCTATTGGTGGAGCTGTTGCTGTAGGAATTGCTTAGACCTTTAACCAAGTAGATGTAATTTAAACAATTTTGTTGGTTTTTACTTTTAGACAAAGTATTTAAGCAATTTCCATTGAAGGTATCATTACAACAAACTAAGGATTAAAGTTTTTGCCCCAGCTAGACCCCTTTGGTGTAGAAAACTGAAATTCAAGGAGGAAATACATACATATTTCTTTGATTGTGAAAGAGAGCAGAGAAATTTATGTCTAAAAGGGGATTCACACCAGTGACCTCTGAGGTTACAGGCCCAGCACTCTACGAAATGCGGCATGAACCACGATGTTACCGCATGGCATCTGACCGGCGCCCCCAGCAAAGAAATGGCTATATAGGGATCGCCACCAACTAGGCGCCGTTTCTAGCCATAAAGTTCTTTGTTCCTTTTCCATGGTCTAAAATATCCCAGTCGAATTTCCATTATTCATTTACGTAAATAATTTGATCGAGAAAGCTTTTTGAATTACTATAACTTTTCTACCGACTGACGACAATTTTTCTTGACCAAGAAAATAACCAGCTTAAACAGTCGGTGTTGGACTGTCACGGTCCATTCCAGGTTCTCAACGCCATTCGGAATCTACTTCCTGATGCGACACACACTATCGTGGTAGCATTTGAACCCGCCCAAGCAAAGTCTGTGAGTTTATGGATGCTTACTTTACTTTTGTTCAAAGTTTATATTTACCTTGACAGAACAGACCACCAGGAAGTGTGACTGTGTATATACCAAAGCGAATGTGGTTGTTTATTTGGGTTCATGTGATATATTTTATTCGTTTTAGTCACCGTTATATATTTATTTCAACCTATTGTTTGGTTAATAGCTCCTTCAATTCCTTGAATTATACTCCTAGTCTGTTCCTTGTTCAGTAATTCTATATTTGCATTTTCTTAAAGGGAGACAAAAAAAAAAAAAAAAATACCGTAAGGGAACTGCAGGTCTACTGCAAAATAGTCCTGCTATATGTAAACCAAGTAAAAAATTTTTTTTTTAAATAAATTAAAAAAATACCGTATTAGAGGGAACTGCATGTCTACTGCAAAAAAGTCCTGCGCAGCTAAAATGTATACAAATTTTGAGAGCCGAACATTTCCATCTTAGCAGAAAGCTCAAAGGCAAACAGAGTTTACCTGTGGAGATGATCATGATGGAACCATACAATATAAAGGCCCTCTAGAAATTGCTTTGAAGCATTTGACTATTAAAAGGAAAACAAATAAAAAAACTGGTAACTCTGAATTTCATGTTTTTCTGTATTGGCTAGAGTTACTTTTTTCGCTACTTCTCAGCGTTAGGAATCCTAAAAAGTTTGAATCTAGCCTTATACAGTTGTTTCTCTTTAAGAAGTAGATATCACCAGTTTAATAGTATCTATTGCTACAGTCACTGAGTTACATAAAAACATGTAAACACAGTCATACTTGAATACAGACAACAAGAGGTGAGTTGGTGTCCAAAGCTTCTTAGCCACATAGGTGTTTAGTGTGTCATACCACACAACAGAATTGTAGCACCAGTACTACACCCATGAGTACACCATACAAGCTAGAAGTCCCCTTGGTAGGAGGATGAGTACAAGGCTCCATGCATGAGCATGAGTACTTAGTTTTATACTAGGGTTCTAAGTAATGTTACAAAATCCATCAGGGAAAGTACAAGCAACTATGATAGTATGAGTACATGAGTACACAAATATAGGAGTACATGAGTACAGGCAACTATGGTGGTATGAGTTCACTGGTACAGGCAATATGATAGTATGAGTACACAAGTACATGGGTACACATGTATGCAAGTACACAATATACGAGTACAGGCAACTATGATAGTACAAGTACATGAGTACACAAGTATTTGAGTACACAAGTATAAAAGTACATGAGTACAGGCAACTGGTGGTATGAGTACACGGATACAGGCAATATGATAGTACAAGTATACAAGGAAACGAGTACAGGCAACAATGATAGTATGAGTAGATGAGTACACAAGTATATGAGTACACGAGTATAACAGTACAAGAGTACTATGAAAGTATGAGTACACAAGTACATGAGTACACAAGTATGCAAGTACATGAGTACAGGCAACTATGATAGTATGAGTACACAAGTACATGAGTATACAAGTACACAAGATATTAGTACTGCAACTATGATAGAACACATGCACCAGTTTGCTATATGTCTGCTAATTATACTGTAAAAAATAGAAATGCCTTGCCACAATGCAAGCCTTTGAGACAGATTCATAAAGCCTATATTCAACACAGTTTATGTCCATTTCCTTTTGCCAGTGTTTGTTGTCACATTGTTAACCCTGACAATTCTTCCAGTTCCTGGTGTCGTCTTATTCACTTTGATATACATGAAGTCTTTTTTTAACACCTGTAAATCAAACCCATTTCCATACTGTTTCACAATTCCCCCGAAAGAGGAAGTAAATATAATTCTTCGTTAAATGTGGTTGATTGATGACTCAGAGTGATCAATGATCAGGTAGACAGATGTGTTTAAAGTGTAGGTACACAGGGTACCAGTGGGGGTACACATGTGTACCAGTGGGGTACTAACAGGTCCTACTGTGGTAAATGTTGCTCCAACAACCAAAGCTGTCCCTAAGGACCAAAGCTGTCCTTGAGGTTGACTGTTGGCCAAGCAGTTTAAACTTATCTTTCTTAATTTAATTTTAAATGTTTATCTCTATTGTTAAATTTGTTTGTTATTCGTATTTCTCTTAATTGTCTTTATTTAATATCTTTTATTATCCTTGTATCAGTAATTCTTCAGAGGGGTCTCGAGGGAGATAAGCACTTTGCCAACCTAGTCTTTTAACCCTCTTCAAAGATTGTTGTAATAATAATAATAATAATAATAACAACAATAATAATAATAGTAATAGTAATAATAATAATAATAATAGCAATAATAGTAATAATAATTATAATAATAATTATAATAATAATGATAATGATAATAATAGTAATAATAATAATAATAATAGTTATAATAATAATAGGTATTGTAATAGTAATAATAATAATAATAATAGTTATAATAATAATAGGTATAATAATAGTACTAATAATAATCATAATAATAATAGTTATAATATTAATAATAATAGTAATAATAGTTATAGCTTCCTTTATATCTTCATATCGATGTGACATTTTGTAACAAATTTAACAAATCACAGGGAAATACCATGACCTGCTGATCTTTAAGAGAATGTGTAAAAGTAAATGAGCCTGACATTTCGATCATAGCAGGATCTTCTGCTAGGATCAAAACGTCAGGCCAACTTACTTTTACACATTCTCTTGCATAGGCTCTTTAATGGATAAGCAGTTTGCTAACAGTTTTTTTTATATTTTATTTTAATTTGATTTTGATCTTTAAGTATAAACGGTCTATGCATCTCTACGACTATACGAGTAATCCTCACCCATGATAGTCCAGTTTCTTTGTATCTTGTTCAGTATGGTTCCATCTGGGAGTGTCAGTACACAATATACGAGTACAGGCAACTATGATAGTATGAGTACACAAGTACATGAGTATACAAGTATGCAAGTAAACAAGTATACAAGTACAGGCAACAATGATAGTACATGAGTACACAAGTACATGAGTACACAAGTATGCAAGTACATGAGTACAGGCAACTATGATAGTATGAGTACACAAGTACATGAGTATACAAGTAATTAATACTGAAGCCACTTCTCTCCACATGTCATGGAAAACATCTTTTTTTGTTCGTTCTCGCCATTAGTTCTACGAAGTCTTGGACATCAAGTGTGCAACCTCCACCCTCAGTCTTGTCCTTAAAGGTCAAGGGTTACAACCTGCAGTGAAGGTATCAGTTACTGATGGAGTCTTGGATCTGGGCTATGTTCTTGCTGGAGAGGAACACACTGAAACATTCAAGGTGAGATTCTCTTCCATATTCATGAGTTATTTTATATTCATTGGTTCCTCTTGCATATTCATGAATCTTCCAGCATGAACACCTTATTAGCATAGTAAGGCTTCATTGTAAGGCAATATATCCTATATGAATAAAAGAACACACTGCCTATGGATATATCCCTCACAATGAGGCACATTTCCATGGTTGTTTCCTCCCATGGATGTGGATAATTGGTTGGTCTGAATACTCTGGCTTTCTGGGAGACTAGGGACTGATCACATGATCAACAGCCTTGCATATTTTAAGTTGCCAACAGCAACCTGCATATGCAGTATATCGTCTACTGAAATAACCATAAACTAAGGTTAAAAGATAACATGTTTCCTTTCATCTTGTCTTCTCATTACAAACCAAACCTGTCACCTTTCCTGCTCCTAGCTTCCCATCTATCACCCCCATGCCCACCTCTAACTCCCCTCCCCCTTCCCACTTTTTTAAAAATGAGACTGCGTTTGTTTTAGTAGACACTGAATAATCTCATTTTATCTGTCATTCGTTGTTTGTAATTGTTGTTCCACTTTTCTCAACTCAAATTATTTTGTAATAGCCTCTTTGCGATGTACCAGCAACTAAACGTAAGAATGTATTGTCAATCAATACCCCTCCCCTCCTTCCGCCCCCCCCTCGCACCACCATGCCATATGAAGTTTTTCTTTCTCCATTTTCCTGACAGCTTGAGAATTCTTCCACATTTGCCATCGATTACAAGATCAATCTGGATAGCCTGACCAGCCACAAGACATCAAATCATTCCGAACTGCCAGTATTTATCACCAGGGACCAGACCCAACGACACTATGACATCGGTCCAGCTAACTACAATGGTAGAGGCGTGTTTGACTGTATTCCATGTCAGGGGACTCTTGAACCAGGTAAATAACAAAGTGTACAATACTAGATTCCTCAAAAGTAAGAGTACAAAGTCGTCAGGACTTGTGGTATGAGTACTTAAGTTTGCACTCGAGTGTACAAACTAGATTCCTCCAAATACCTCAAATAAGAGTACAAATCCGTCAGGACTTGTAGTACAAGTACTTAAGTTTGCATTTGAGTGTACATACTTAATTCCTCTAAGTACCTCAAAGTAAGAGTACAAAAACATCATGACTTGTAGTATGAGTACTTAAGTTTACACTTGAGTGTACAAACTAGATTCCTCAAATACCTCAAGTAAGAGTACAAAACCATCAGGACTAATAGTATGGGTACTTAAGTTTGCACTACAGTGTACATACTAAATTCCTCAAAGAACCTCAAGTAAGAGTACAAATCCATCAGGACTTGTAGTATGGGTACTTGAGTTTGCATTTGAGTGTACATACTCAATTCTTCAGAGTACCTCAAGTGCAAGAACATATCCGTCAGGACTTGTAGTACGAGTACTTAAGGTTGCAATGGAGTGTACATACAAGATTCCTCAAAGTACTTCAAGTAAGAGTACAAATCCATCAGGGTATATGAGTACAGGAAACTATTCCAGAATATGAGTACAAGAACAGACTCACTACTAGCCTGACGGTATTGCATGGTGATTTTGCTTGTAGTTCCACCGATAGACACTGACCTAGTCGCCATACTTAAGTATCAAATTTGTAACCACCTTCGTGATTCCGAGCTTGAAAGTATATACATTCTTTAATGTAAACAGCTAAAATTTGTTGACAATTCACAATTCATAATCATGGATGTTAAATATGAATCTAAGAGACTGACTTCGGTCAGCTAAAATATTTTCTTGAAATATTTCACCCATGTATTGGAATAATATTATAAACTACATTACTGCATATACGGATACAGTTTTCTTTTCTATCGCCAGGCAAGAAAGCTGACGTATCTGTCACATTCCGACCAGACCATCCCAGCGAGCTCTTCGCAGATGTTGCCCGAATCGAGCTGTTTGGGAAACAAGAAGGTTACGTCCTTCAACTGAAGGGTGCTGCGAAAACCAAGATAATGTATGTCACAGGGGGGGATGAGATATCACCGAGAGTTGAGTCCTTAACTGTGACACCAATTATCGAGGAATCAGGTAAAATATCATCTTCTGTTTGTTTCTACATCTCATCTGGTATATATCTTACTTCAGTGTTAGCTCAGTGGTTAACGGCGAAGCCTTTCAATCATAAGGTCCCAAGTTCGAGTCATTCTAAGATTAATGTATGTCGTCCAGTTACAGAGTTGTTGACAATTCACAATTCATAATCATGGATGTTAAATATGAATCTAAGAGACTGACTTCGGTCAGCTTGCGGCTTTGATAAGCGAATGAGGCTTCTTCGCGAGTTCCTGCTTGCAGGAGGATCTCAAGTACATACATACACGCCCCTACACATACACACATACATTCACACGTACATATGCAAGTGATATATTTCCATGCACAACATTTTTTTAAATTTTATTTTATTTCACTTTTAATGTGTTTTATTGTCACCTGCATATGTTCTTTGAATAGAAATAATAATAATAATATCAATAATAATGAACATCTGTAATGCATTGGTATCCGTCAGAGAGATTCTAATGGAACTGTGAAACAACAGTGAGAAAGGGCAAAACAAGTAACAGACAAAGAATAAGATATAAGAAAAGGTCCAAGTCAATTAGAAGTCGTTTGAGTTCTAGAAACAGATGAGTTTTGAGGGTAGATTTGAATGACACATAAGAAGGAGAGAGCTTGATTAATTCAGGTAATTTGTTCCAAAGATGTGGGGCAGCAGAAACAAAACATCGGTTTTGCCCAGGACCTGTCAGTAGAGATGTTATTCCTAGACCACTGTTCACGAGGTGCACGATAAGGCTGATAATACTTATCTGCTTCTTTAATATAGTCTTATGATTAATACAAGATCTGGATTGTGGTAAACCACCTTTTAATACTCCCGTTATCTTCAACGGACATTTCGTTCCGTAATTTTTCCGCTTCACTGGACTTTTTCGCCTAATAGTTAGGATGAAGCATCGCAGAGTTGAAGTTTTATCTTCAAGTAGTTAGATCTTCTGAGGGTATTTTTTTTTGCTTCGATTGTTTTCAACGGAATAATACCTTTATTTTCAATTTTTTGTACATTAGCGGAAGTACCCCAGTCGGCTGCGATTCCTGTATTACTGACTTTCAGAGCTCTCAGTACTGAGGAAAAGACTCAACCAGCTACCAGACAGCTTAACGTTGGATGCGTGAGAACCATGGCCGTTAGTCAGAAAAAGGTACATTAATCTCGCTCGGTATCTCGCTTGTTTGCAGTGGTGAAACCAAAACATTCAAAACAGGCTGTAGTTTACTTTTATAATGTACCTCTTGTCATAACTTCCAGGAAGTTAGTTCCAAAAATATTTGCCATTCCTTACGGATGATTTGATAACTTCATTAAACTATAAAACCGTGACAGGAAATTGATATGAAACTCTTTCGTTGTTCTTTTCCTTTCAATTCTTCTCAGAACGGTGAATTTTTCTTTGATAACCTAAACACAGCCGCTGTGTTAGGGTTTCAAGTTGATCTGGTCAAGGGAATGGTCGATGCCGGAAATACAAAGAAAATCAACATCACATGGTCACCCCCAAAGGGACATAATGTAAGAAGCTCTTTTTGTAAACAATTGGATGTATCCTTATTTAGAGTTGCCAAAAATCCCAGCTATTCTTTGATCTGCTTTTTCCCGTTTCTTATTACCATCTCCCCCCTTCCCCCCCCCCCCCCTACTCTATATTGTGTGTTCATCATTTTTTATTGGTACACATTTACATTAGACAGGACAAGTTAAGTAACCAAGCTATAAGGGAAAAAAAGAAAATTTGGAAGCAGAAATTAGATAAAGCCCTGATGAATATCAGTTTATAATTTCCTATAGGTTTTAAATGTTAAAGATAATCACTTGATAAGGTTACAATTTTCTGTACAAGAGGGAAAGCACCTGAATAGGTCTAAAATATAACTATTTTTGTAAAGGGACATGAACTCGATTGAATCGGAAGGGAAATCCGATATGGTGTTGGAAATTTAAGTCGAGATCAAACATATGTATCTGTGGATATATAGGTTGGATATTTAACCTAATCACACTTGTGAAGACTTCCCATTCACTTTCACTCAAAATAAAAAAAAATAAAAAAATGTAACAGGAACACATAGATTATGTGCATTTAACATAGGGCTATGTGATTAGCTTAACTTGAATAAAAGTTTGATACATATTTCCAATTTAAATGTTCCATGGAAATGGACTTGCATGATTATATATTATTGTAAATTCAGTTCTCCCACACACCCATTCCATTCTCTCAATGTTGACCAACCACCTCTGGTCCCCCTCGCACCCCCCCCCCCCGACCAACCCCAGGAAACTAGTAACCAAAACTCAATTGCATCTGGTGGAAAATCTCATTTGTTTAAAACTTAATACAAATAGAAGTTGTGTGGATTTAAACTAAACAGATAATTTCAGGTATTAAGACTGTTGTGTCCAGGCAACTACTTGGCTGGCCTAGAGTTAGAATTCATGCTTCAGATATCAACCCACCAATGGCTGCCTATAACTCCCTCCCTCAAAGATAATAGAAGGAAATGGCCTACGCTGCTGATTAAGCAGTGAGATACTGCTGCAGCAGACAAAAAAGAATAATATATAAAACTTGATCAAATGTACGGCTTTTCATTCTAAAACATCGATCGGGTCTGGGAATAGTTTATCGGACATCACACGGCAAAAAAATGCTAGTCAAAATGATAAAATTGCTAGATACAACTGCAAAGCTGTATCAAAGTTTTTCGTACACAGCAACATTTAGAATTATTTATAAGAGCTGACATTCGGAGCTTATGAAAGTGTGAAACAAAATTTTGAACCCTACTTAATTTGCCTTGTCAGTGGTTAGGTATATATTTACAATCTCCTTTACTTTGCCTTTGTTATTGTTGTTTTCATATAACTATACCTTGCGTCTATAAACCGATATAGACCAATGAACCTATCAAGTGCACTCATGCAAGATCTCTGTTTACTGTGGTTTGAACTGGTTTCTATTATATTGTTGACTGCTTGTTGGTGACCTACGAAACTGTACAAATATTTTATAATAGGTGAAACCTAACAGGAAATTTAGTTCCTTCAAATCTTGACAATGGATTTTCTTTACCAAACTTTTGCTGTGTCATTTACATACTATTCCATGCAGCCATTCTATAAAACAACCTATCCTATTCTCTGCACTTGTATAATATATGCTGTATTTGCATGTTGGTTCCTCAATGCTTTATATTCACAGCAAATTTGTAAAGTAGATATGGACATGATCGAAACCACAAACATTTGCCTATAGAAAACTAGCTGATGTCTTAGCTAGAATCGACTTTTTCTTTCTTTGTTTCATTCTTTCTGGAAAATCCCGAAACAATATTTACCTTCTCAGTTTAGAAACGAATATGTACGTATTATAAACAGCATGTATATTGTCACACATAACTCTTGGAAGTAGCATCATTTCACAATTGTCACTACTAGCCTACACTAATTACTCTGGTTGCCATTTTGGCTATTTTTAAATTTTTTTTTAAAACCAAGAAAATTACCATTTCTTATTTTGCAGCCAAATATGCCGATGGAAACGAATGTTATTCTCAACGTGAAAGGTGATGTGCTGGAAAGGTATGACATCCTACTACATGCTCTCGTCGTCACCAAAGAGCAAGGGGACCTCTCGTAAAAGTTTTCACGTTAAACTGCTGTGAAGAAGGAAGAAAAGAATGTGAAGGTGTACAGGTTGAACTGTTTGGTGTGATAGGAAGCCCTAAAATTAAAATGTCTGCTCTCAGCCGAGAATAAAGCCCTTTCTGAGATCTAACTAAAGTAACAATAAGTTGTTAAGAATATGTCGTTCTTATGGCCGATGGATCCAACATGGCTCCAATACACACACTTATCTGTATGTACCGGTCAATTATAGCGTCTCCAATTTTCAGCATGGTAACAAAAAAATATATCCGAAAGTTTCATCAAAATAAATTCCCTTGAGGTTCTCATGCACCCTTAATTCAATACCTTTGAGGAGTATTAATTTATATAACCAGAAAAATCTTGTTAGAGGATAAATATAAGTGACCATTGTGTTGACTCCCTAGCATAATTCGGCCTATACATATGACCTTTAAGTTTGGCTTGGATCAACATCTCAATGACAGATTGGCCAGCCAGCTGTCATACCTGTTCAAAACCGGTACACCTCTGGGTCCCAAGGTACCAAAGACGGAGGTTGAGGTGTTGGTGGTGGGCATTGATTTTCTAGCGGTTGCGAATGGTTCTACTGTGTTTCAAAGTGACAAATACATGACTTCTTTGAAGGGGCCAAAACTGCCGGTTGGTCTACTGAGCCGGTGGCAAATTACACTTCAGTCCTCCCCTGCAAAAAATCTGAATTGTGGATTTGCTAAAGTGGCCGATTTCCTTTGATAAGCCTTCAATCCTCTTCTCACCAGATTCAATTAAGTTGCTTCACCAGCATTTTGTGTGACACGACAAAACGTTGTTTTGTTTTCTTTTTTCTATTCCGTCCAGATTGTCACACTTTACAATGTAGTGGATGAAGCTAGCTTAAGTTACCCAAAATAGTTACCTATTATTATTTTTTATTTTTAATATATTAATTATATGAAGATAAGCTATTGGTGACAGTTAGATGGTACAGGTTATTGACAAAATTGTTTGATCCTAACTCTTGCCTTGAAATCTTACGAGAAAATAACATCCACATCATGTGAGTTATCATTTTGTTGATGTTCTGTTCTGCTTTGGGATAAAACTTAAATTTTCCATTCACAGGAATTGCTGTGGAATCAGTGGGTGTGAATTTAAAGTAATATAGCCACATTTAGTTATCCTAGGTGTTTTGCAAATTAATATAATATTAACGGGATAATGCAGTGACGCCAAACCTTAGTAGATCATATGCTAACATGCAAACATAATTTGCTCAAATGTAGAAAAAATGTGTAAATAATCATTTTTATAATATTCTGGTTTTTGAATCTTGATGTTACCATATGAGAGTAACTTGAAAAACACAAAAATAAATATTGAAGCAAAATATGGTTGTCTTCATAATTGGGCTAAAGTTCAAAGAGGGGTCAAGGATTCATTCAGGTTATTGTTGTCTGCACCACTTGTGGAAGAGGGAGGGGGTCTGGAAGGGGGCTGGAAGGGGGGGCTGGTGTTGCAGTGACCGTTTTTTTGCCAGGGGGCCAAATCACTGTCCCTGTTCCCAGAGATTGAAAAGTGTTTTTATTAGACAGCAAGATGTTTTGGAGAGGGAAAATGCTACTGTGCTAAAAGAAATATTGAATTTCGAAAATGAGAGCCCTCTGACCAGAATTTGACTTTTAGCATATTTATAGCTATTAAGGAAGAGAATAATTTGCCAGCTTATTTTGGTAAGAACAGTTGCTGAATGGTTTTAGTTTTTATAAAAATATGACACACACAATAGAGTTTTATTCTTTCCCCCTCTCCCCCCCCCCCCATCCCAAACTAGTTGCACCTCTTGAAAAAAGAAAAGAAAATAAGACAATACCAGTTTTTAACTTGAGGAATAAATATGAAGGCACTGGAATTTTTCACTGTTTATTTGGTTTGATTGTAAATTTGTACATTAATAAATATATTTCGAAATAATTGCACTATTTGGCTTCTTATCTTTTCATTGTAGTATGATTGGGATCCCACACATCAAGGGGCAGTGGGACACGTGACTTTGACTTATTATTTTCATTGTAGTAATTTGAAGGCGGATAATGATTGGGGATCCCACACATCATGAGGCAGTGGGACATGTGACTTTGATTTGAAGGGAAACCACCTCAACATTTCCAGATAAAATGAATGTTTCTTTGTTTCACATCTTCCCCGTGTGTTTGAATGTTTCTCAGCAAAAGCGAATATTTTAATTATTTACGAAAAGTTAAAATGTTCAATTAAAAGTGTGTTGACAATTTTGTTTTGATCTTGCTAACAAATGTGGAAAACAGTTATGATTCCATAAACTTTTGTTCCATACACGGAACAAGGAGTAATTCATAATATTAAAGTAGCATTACTGTGCCTAAACTACATTGTAGATAACAAGGAACTGCATCTACACGGAACAAGGGGCAACTCATAATATTTAAGTACCATTACTGTGCCTAAACTACATTGTAGATAACAAGGAACTGCATCTACACGGAACAAGGGGCAACTCATAATATTTAAGTACCATTACTGTGCCTAAACTACACTAGAAAACAAGGAGTTGCAAGGTCACAGCGTAAATGATTGTTTTCCGTTATTCTGCTGGCGGTTGGGGTTATTTTAACAGCAAGACTTTGGTTTTCGTAAAGAGAGATGGAGAGAGGGAGGGGGAGGGAGGGGGTTGGAAGACTTTGATTACGAAAAGCGTCCAAATGTGACTGTACATCATTATCATCAATTCTAGGTTGCGACTGGACTCCTTTTTTTAGGACATTCCGAGTTTTTCAATAAATTCATGCTGATCAGTTAAGTAGAAACGAGGGGTATAATTCTACAGTAGGCCTAGATGAGATACTCTTACGTTAACATGGGAACGGGTGAACTTGTAAAATTACGGCATTAGTCCGATGGGAGGGGGAGGGGTCAATATGTCCCTTCCGGGTAAGCAATTCATACCTGAGGCCCACTTAGCTTTTCTCTCATTTGGTAGAGGTGGCTAATTGCCCATATTTGTTCCCCATCTTCGTGATGTATTGCGCATTCGACATAACCGACCGCAATGTCTAGTGCACTGTCGCAGATACAGGCAGTGGCGGACTGGCCACACGGGCATTTGGGCAATGCCCAATGGGCCTGGTAAAAATTACAGCCCATTCTCACAGTAGTTAATAGAATACAGACGGGCTGTGTAGAAATATATTTTTAATTGTGGGAATCAGTCATGTAAAAACTGTCATCTCTGCTGTTACAAGGTGCTCCTCAAGTTGAACCTTTTCACCGATGCTTACAAGAGCATTGTGCTTGCCTACAAGCTGCTGGTAACGGTATACCTGTGTCACAAGTGGCATGTGAACGTTCTTTCTCTGCCTTGAAGAGAATCAAGAACCGTTTGAGAAGTACAATGAAACAAGAACATCTTGAGGAGTTCATGTTGATGTCTGTGGAAAAAAGGATCTTGGCCAAACTTGACACTAAAAATATCATTGATGGTGTGGCTGCCAGAAGCAGCGAACTGTGTAGGCTCCTACTCTCGTAGACATGACATGTGCTCGTGTTATTGAACATATATATATGTTTTAGTGGATATTATTTAGGTTTTTTTCAATTTTTTCAAGCATGTTGTCACAAAATGCTTGAAAAACTAATTAAAATCCAGTCTAAAACATATATTTTTGTCTATTTTTGTAAACGTTTTAACTTTCCTCCGTTTAATAAATTGTTGCTTCTGGAAAGTATTTTTGGGTCTATTTTAAAGGATTATTGTAACCTACAAAATTGAGTAATATAGCACCATTTTGCATCTAGGCATTTCTTAACTTCAAAAAAAGCTCAATGGGGATGGGGGAACCCTCCCCCGGGACGGCGATCACTAGTAAGTAACATATCAATGAATAATGGGCCGGTCTAAGTTAAAAATGCCCGAGCCAGTTTTAAAACCCAGTCCGCCCCTGGATACAGGGGAAGCTTCCCGCTCCCCACTTTCCATTGGGGGGGGGGGCGGTCCACACCTTTTCGACTACAGAGATGCCCTCAAAGTTAATGCTAAATCATACTTCTGGTCACTTTGAATTGATAGTTAAAGGAGTACCAGGCAATCAAATGAGCAAGTTTTATTTTCATTATACCACATTAAATATCTTATTTTCGATTTTGTTCTCGAAATTTCGACAAAATGGAGAAAAAAAATTCTTTCCTTAATATTCAAACTTCGGATGATTACATTGAAATTCGTACGGTTTAGAAAAGTAAGAATTTGCACACAAATTATTTCGAAATTTTCTATGTCCCATTTGGGCCATCGTAGCATCTACGAAACTACAATTCTTTTGGATGAAAACCAAAGAAATCTACCGTCAATTGTTTATATCTTCCTAGTCTACTGTAGTATACCCAAGGGCGTAGGAACCGGTGGGGCTGGGGGGGGCGCCAGCCCCCCAGCGAAAAATATGGTGGGGCGGAAGTATCATTCCGCCCCCCCCCCCCCCCGCTCCGCAAGTCAGAAAACCCCTTTTTCATTTCCAAATGAGAAAAAAATCTCATTTGGAGCACCAAATTGCATCTAAGGCCAGGTGAAAATGCAAAATTATTTACAAAATGGAGTGGGTGTTGAAGTGTGCTATATTGCACCAAATTGCATCTGAGGCCACCTGGAAATGCAAAAAAAAATCCAAAAAAAAGACCCCTCCCCCAGGCCGGCCATCAGTCTTCAGCCCCCCACTCAAAAGTACCTTCCTACGCCACTGAGTATACCGATGCAGTAGGCTATGTTATAGGGGTACTTCGGGGATACCTAGAACCACATGATGTTGTGTCATTAACGTAATTAACTTAACAATTCCGTCAGATCAAAGCACAGAAATTGGCGGGAAACTAACTTGAACGAGACGTTATCTTGTTTGCTGTCACAGTCACGTTACTCTAACAACGTTTACGATATTGTTTATGGGAAAGTGCAGTGCACTTCTAAGCTTAAAATCCTTCAAAAAAAAATAACCAACATTTTTATCAACTTCGCCAGAATTGAAAGAGCTGTCTACGGTAAATGACAACTATAGTTTCAAAAAGGAAATGCTCTGTCCTGTTTTTATAGAGAAAATCATGCAAATTAAAAGTTCCTTCTTTCACTATCAATCCGAAAATGAAACTATTCGTCATGAATAACAACGGTCAGAAACGGGAAAACGTTAGTGGAGCAGAAATTGGCACGTGGCGTGACGTATCATGTGCTAAATCACGGATCATTATATTTCATATCATTTCCAAATTAAAGGCATGCAAAACCATTTACAAAACTTTTAAAAAGGATTGCACCTCGAATCTTCCAAGTTATTCCCATATATTAAAGAGTGTTAAACAGTACCCGAAACGCGCGAGGGTGTTGGGTGGGGAGGGTGTGGAGTGGGTGGGGGGAGTGGGCACGGGTAGATATGGCCGCCACCCATACAATGTTCATTTAAACGTTTTCAACACCACTGGACATGTTTCATTAATAGTCTCCGACCCCACCCCCTTTCCGCTCCCAATTCAAACATTCGTCGAGGTTCACTTTTAAAATTACTTTAAATAAGAGAATAAGTTGTTTAGTTTTCGATTGGTACTTGACGTTTGAACAAAAATTACCATTATTTGAATTTTCAGATAGGCTAATAAAGGTGACCCTTTAGTCCAGTGACACACACTGTAGTATAATGCGGAAGGTCGGGGGGGGGGGGGAGTATTCGATCAAGTTTATTCAAGTTTATTGAAGTTTACAAAATCCAGTATAAATGATTGAAAGTACATATTTATAAATAGGATATGAAAACCAGTTAAGAATTATAAAGCTTGAAATAGCATGTACTATATACACATACTAAACCAAAAGTAGGTTTTGTGGAACAACTCCCTGGATAAACACGGCAGCCCTAAAAAAGGAAGAATTTTTAAAACGTACAGTTGGAAATTTTGGCATGATTGTCCTATTTCTCAAATTATAATTATTCTGTTGAAGAAGTGATAAGATAAGGAAGTTGGAGGGGGAAGAGAAGATGGTGCAAACCTCCAGGAGCTGAGATATGGGAATTATTGATTTGAGGAGAAAAGTCACAAAGTTACCTCAAAAGTTTCAGACAAAATGCAGTACCACAAATTCTAATATTTTATGTTTAAAAAAAAATGGGCACTGTAATTTAATTTATTTTTTTCCTTATAATTGCTTATTATTCGACATTAAGGATACTTTTTCACAAAATGGCATTTTGTTAATTATACAAATGAAAAGCAAGTTAGTTTTTACGAAAAACAAAAGAAAAAGGGGCCGATACTTATTATGAAAATGGCACTTTTGAGCTATTTCGCAAAACTGTTGGGGAAGGGGGGGGGGTGGGGGAACGTGTATCCGTGCTCCCTCTCCATGCTCCTCTTCTTACAGTTAAATATTTCGACAATGAAATGGAAAATAAAAGCCTGCACAGCAAATATAGCTATAAGCTATAATATATAGATATAAAGGAGAAGACATATATTACTGAAAAGACCTGGTAAAATTGCAGGTTCGCTGAAGATTCATGTTGTCAAATTAAAGTGACCAGCTGGGTAAGACATATTTTTGCTATAATAGACTGTAAGACGATATGCATACTGTCCTAATTGGTTACAATAATCAATTTATGTCTTCATTACAGTCAAACTGTCTATCGGTTTTGACTTCTCCTCGCGGACAATTCCATCTGACAAGCACTCGAAGTTAAAATGTATTTTCTTTACCCGACAGAAACTGAACTCTATCTCTTTGTTTTAGTCTTCCAAGTTGTCGAAACCACTAGGGACATTCAAATCACTTTAAATTCACTGCCAGGAGTTCAAACGTGAGTATTTTCACAAACCAACACTGACACATCAATATGCCAAGAAAACTTTAAAAATATGTAATTTTCGGTAAATTTATACTCTCGAAACCCACATTTCTTTCGGACCCTGGTTTTTTTTTGGGGGGGGGGGGCAAGCAGCGTGGAATTAGGGACGGTCTTCTTTTACTCTGGATTAGTTAATAGGACGAGTCAGCATGACCTCTTGGAAAAATTCGAAATTTACGATCAATCTCTCTCAGGGGCTTTAACTTTGAAATATTATGAAGTATGTCAAACCAGTCATTGCTGCTATATGAATTCACGGTAGCAAATTATTGCCATTTGGTTTCTTTCTTGGGCTTTTGGCTTTGTCGTTTCAAAATTCAAATCAATTTTCATATTTTTGCCAGTGTTACCGTTCATTAGTTAAAGGTCATTTTCAGACCACGATATATAAGAGTTCTTTGAAAAATGTAATATCTATTTTAATAATTTTTTATTTTGATGAACATAAAGTTTGCTGTATACAATATAAGTATTGTTTATCTACATATATGCACAAAGGCGCAGGAGCTCAATTTGATATGGGGGGGGGGGGCTGTAACGACTAGCCCAAAAAAATATAACCAACATTTTTCGCGTTCAACATCTTAATGTACATGGGTGGGCACGGGTAGAGATGGCCGACACCCATAACATGTTCATTTAAACGTTTTCAACACCACTGGACATGTTTGATTAATAGTCTCCGACCCCACCCTTTTCCGCTCCCAATTCAAACATTCGTCGAGGTTCACTAAGAGAATAAGTTATTTAGTTTTCTATTGGTACTTGACGTTTGAACAAAAATTACCATTATTTGAATTTTCGGATAGGCCAATAAAAGTGACCCTTAATTCCACTGTAGTATAATGCGAAGTTCCAGGGGGGGGGGGGGGGGTTGAAGAAGAGTATTCAATCAAGTTTATTAAAATCCAGTATAAATGCTTGAAAGTACATATTTATGAATAGGATATGAAAAACATTTAAGAGTTATAAAGCTTGAAATAGCATGTTCTAGGCTATCTGTACAAATAATAAACCAAAACTTAATAAATGAATTCAAGTAGGTTTTGTGGAACAAAACCCTGAATAAACACGGCACCCCTATAAACGGAAGAATTCTTAAAACGTACGGTTGGAAATTTTGGCGTGATCGTCCTATTTCTCAAATTATAATTAGTCTGCTGAAGAAGTGATAAGATAAGGAAGCTGGATGAGGGGGGGGGGGGTGCAAACCATCAGGAGCTGAGATATGGGAATTATTGATTTGAGGAGAAAAGTCACAAAGTTACCTCAAAAGTTTCAGACAAAATGCATCCTCCGTGCATATTGCAGTACCACAAATTCTAATATTTTATGTTAAAAAAAAATGGGCACTGTTTAATTATTATTTTTTTCCTTATAATTGCTTATTATTCGACATTAAGGATACCTTTTCACAAAATGGCATTTCGTTAATTATAAAAATGAAAAGCAAGTTAGTTTTTAAGAAACAAAAAAAGAAAAAAGGAGGCGATACTTATTATGAAAATTGGCACTTTTGAGCTATTTCGCAAAACTGTTGTGGCTCGAGAGGGAGGGGTGGGAGGGGGGGGGACGTGTATCCGTGCTCCCTCTCCATGCCCCTCCTCCCCCTTCTTACAGTTAAATCTTTCGACAATGAAATGGAAAATAAAAGCCTGCACAGCAAATATAGCTATAAGCTATAATATATAGATATAAAGGAGAAGACATATATTACTATACTGAAAGACCTGGTAAAATTGCAGGATCGCTGAAGATTCATGTTTGTCAAATTAAAGTGACCAGCTGGGTAAGACATATTTTTGCTATACTAGACTGTAAGACGATATGCATACTGTCCTAATTGGTTACAATAATCAATTTATGTCTTCATTACAGTCAAACCGTCTATCGGTTTTGACTTCTCCTCCACAATTCCATCTGACAAGCACTTGAAGTAAAAATGTATTTTCGTTACCCGACAGAAACTGAACTCCATCTCTTTGTTTAGTCTTCCAAGTTGTCGAAACCACTAGGGACATTCAAATCACTTTAAATTCACTGCCAGGAGTTCAAACGTGAGTATTTTCACAAACCAATACTGACACATCAATATGCCAAGAAAACTTTAAAAATATGTAATTTTCGGTAAATTTATACTCTCGAAACCCACATTTCTTTCGGACCCTGGTTTTTTTTGTGTGTGCAAGCAGCGTGGAATTAAGGACGGTCTTCTTTTACTCTGGATTAGTTACTAGGACGAGTCAGCGTGACCTCTTGGAGAAATTCGAAAATTTACGATCAATCTCTCTCAGGGGCATTAACTTTGAAATATTATGAAGTATGTCAAACCAGTCATTGCTGTTATATGAATTCACGGTAGCAAATTATTGCCATTTGGTTTCTTTCTTGGGCTTTTTGCTTTGTCGTTTCAAAATTCAAATCAATTTTCATAATTTGTTTTTTCCAGTGTTACCGTTCATTAGTTAAAGGTCATTTTCAGACCACGATATATAAGAGTTGTTTGAAAAACGTAATATCTATTTTAATAATTTTATTTTGATGAACTGAAAGTTTGCTGTATACAATATATAGAGGTATTGTTTATCTATATATGCACATAGGCGTAGGAGCCCAATTTGATATGGGGGGGGGGGGGCTGTAACGACTAGCCCAAAAAAATATAACCAACATTTTTCGCGTTCAACATCTTAATGTACATATCATATAGGCATGCATCGGTTATTACATCGCATGCCAATTACATACAATCATTTGCCGTGTTATTACCCTTCCATATTGGTTATAATTTTTGGGGGAGTCGTTTTACATTTAGTAATGGCATTAGTAATGGCGAATTAGTCGGGCAAGCTTAGAACTTTATTTTATTACCAAAGAGATTTTTAAACTATTGATTTCCTTTAGCTACATCATTGCAATTTATTTTTTCTTTCAGTAGGTGGCCGAAAAATTCTCAGCATATTGCCCGAATTTTCACAAAATATTTGGTTGGAGGGGGGGGGGGTGCAGCCCCCTCGCCTCCTACGCCTATGTATATGCAAACTGTACCATATTAGACACCAAATTATCAAATATTATATATTAATATAGACATGCAGTTAGGCAGTCATTTTGCGACACGCTAAGCGTCCGTACAGATGCATGCAGGGATAGGATTAGCATATTTTGTTAAAGATATGGGCGCGATTGTTCTCCAATCGAATGTCTGTCTAATGAGTTCTTACTCCAATTTAAGAAGGAGACAAATGATTTTGAAGGTTGTCTGCCATGTCATGAAAGCAAAATGGTGACATCACCCCCATCCCCATCCCCATCCCCATCCCCATCCCCATCCCCATCCCCATCCCCTCCACCCCCGACAGAGGCGTATAGCAGTAGCCTGTTAATACAAATCAGCTTGCAAATAATCTCCGTATTGCTCTAATACCCATTCTCTCGTCCATCTCGTCCATCAATGACCACCTTCCATTGTCCCCCACAGCGTGTCATAACCTCTATACAGTTAACTTCCTCTGCTATGAACAGACGGCGGTTTGCTTTACCGTTCAAACGAGATTTACTTAAAACTTTACAAAGCTCTGTGTCATTCAAGAGACTGTTGCTAAGGAGATGATGTTGCTATTCGTCCATACACAGCGGTATAATGTTAACTTCTCAATCACCTTAAAATCGCCGTTGAATTTAGACAATATTCTTATATTCTGTCGTCTCCGAGATCATATTGTTCCTAAGCTCGTCCTTTAAGCCAGATAACATTCGTTGCTGAATCGATTAAGCGTTAATGCGACATCATATTAACATTATTATTATGATCATCATCATCATCATCATCATCATCATCATCATCATCATCATCATCATCATCATCATCATCATCATCATCATCATCATCATCATCATCATCATCAT
>KN886893.1:25721-36596 GCA_000934455.1 Apostichopus parvimensis
TGCAGTACTGTTGACCATTATTGGACTTTCTTACATACTTGGATGCAGTTCTGTTGACCATTATTGGACTTTCTATCATACTTGGATGCAGTACTATTGACCATTCACTTGCATAGTATTTCTATAAACTTAAAACTTGCACAGAAAATCATTTAGTGGCTGCTCAGTGTTTCATGATGAAAATAAGGAAGTTATTTAGGATGTTTCTGCTTACACGAACAGAATAATACAAACAGATTCTATCATTTCACAGAAAAGTTCTTACACGCTTCCTGCTCTGCATGATACTAGGGGGTAGGGATGCTAAAACCTGAACACAAATTGGAATCCTGGATATTACAGTGATTAACAAATGCATTACTTATGAATATTGGATCAGTCCTGCACACAAGGGCACTCAAGATAGTAACGCAGTTACCCAGAGTCATGTGACCTCTCTATGATCGCTCCATTTTCAACTTCCTGACAAGTCCTACCGTACCTACAAGTAATTTTGAATGTTGTCACCGGGACATTTGACACGTACATCGATTTTCATAATTTTACGACATATATATATATGTAAGATGTCAACTTCTGTCTAGTATTTTATACCCTGTAGGCCATGCACAGTTTAATTCTCCTAATTTGCATATATCCTATCCCACTTTCAGAAACGCGATTGCACCACCGGCACGCAGTGACGGGAAAATGATGGATTCACAGGTGTACATTTGATATGATAACTAATTATACTGTTAGGCTAGCCTACATAAATATCACCCATTTTTTTTTTTTTTTTCTGCAACATTTCATGCAGTCCATATGACCATCCAGAGATGTTTTCCCAATGGTGCATGAAATCAATTTTGAAGTATTGCGCCTGGGGGCTCGATAACGAAACTGCGCCCAGCTTTAATTTGTTTGCAGGTTGCCTCGGAGATGTATCGATCCCGAGACATTAACCTACATGTTTGATGCATTGCTTTGGTTTTCAAGCAGTTTGCTGAAAGCAAAGAAAGAATACACAACAAGAAAATGGAAAGGGAAGAGGGGGAAAAAAATTTATCCTTGTAGGGCCATCGGTGTTCATCCCCTACAGAGAATAATAAAAGGCACGCACTTCACGTGGACGATCTACCAGGGTGCTGGATGCATTTTTCAAGCATCCCTACCAGGTTATTGAAAACAAATGGAGGAAATATCCCGGGATATCGGATGACTCCAGATCCGTGTAATATCAATTCAACACCTGAATCTGTGATCTGGACACACCAACAAAATATGTCTGGGTATTTTAATTAAAATGGACAGATCCAAAAACTATCTAGTGTAAGTATATCGCCTCCTAACATTGAGATAGAAAACTACATTTGAAGAGACAGAGGGGTGCTGGGGAGGGGGGAGGGGGTGGAGGGGAGAATTAGAGAAAACTGAATGTATTAGCAATATTTGTAAAAGACATATATATATGTTCTTTTTGTTTGTTGTGCCAATATTTGTAAAAAGACGTAATATGTTTTCTTTTTGTTCGTTTGTGCTCATTAGTTTGGGGAGGGAAGAATTTAAAATTTAATTTTTTATAGTATGGCCTCAGGGACTTGATAAGACCACTCACTTATAGGACACTGTGTTAAAAATAGGAAGCTGAGGGGGCTGCAGCCTTCTGCAGCCAGGCTGCATAAGATTTTATCTTTTTCTGCTGTGCAGTTTCACACAAAAAGGAACTGCTGGTACGCCAAGATAACCTCTATAATTATAATATCTGTTGCATTGCAGTGGAACCTGCAGAACCTGCAGGTTTTCCTTTCTGACAGAGAGGCTGACTCATTAGTCTCTAGGGTGCAAACATTTTGTCAACAGAAAAGACAGGTTTGAAAAGATCTCTTCAAAATTTGCCGAGAGCTCTCTTTAGTTAGTTGTTTAATTCTAACCTACAGGAAAACAAACAAATACACATCCCAGCCATAAAGTCCCATTCAAAATCATGACCTTCCCCTTTATCACTTCAATTGAGCAAAACCCATCAAATCTTGAAATGCATTTTATAAAACTCTTTTTGATCCGTTAAATTCTTCGGTGATAGAAGTCCATACGTAGTCTGGATTTTGACTCGATAACAGATATATCCCACTGTTTCCTCTTACCTCTAGGCAGAGGCGCAAACTCGACTTGGTATTGTGTGGACTTAGGGAAACAGAGATATATATAACTGCAGCAATAAAACCTTAAAAGACATTTAAAGATCAAGCTAATGCGCAATATTTGTCTACTTTGCAAGTCTTTACATAGCTTACTAGATCTTTCTCCACAAAGTGCCCCGCTTTTACTCTTAATGATTCTCAACCCAAAGTATATACAATTTGTAGTGGCTTTAATTAATTTCGCATCGGCAATGAACCAGGCCTGATAAGTTTGACCTGTCCTAACTTTCTTCAGTGCCTGCCCGACCTACTGTACCTGACTGGTGAAAATAGGGTTAAAATTACTGCCTACATTTAAAATATTTTGTTCGGAGTCGGTGATATTTTCCGACCAGTTTCTCTCCCTAAAGATGTGTCCATGTGTACGTTGTATATGCGTGCTTTTGAGTGGTTTTGTAGCTCTACGATTAATCGCCCATGACGGTGTACTGCATGTTCAACGACTTTTGAGAAATTTTGCAATCGGAACAAATTTAATTTATTAATTTAAATGAAAATGCTGCGATCTGCTGGAAATATCATCATCGTCGAGATCCCTGCTGGTGAAACGATTAAACCAGGGTTGGAAAACCTTGCCGAATTTCCCCCGTGCACGTGTTAAATTCTAGTACAGCCGATTGCCCGCTACTGTTTGTGAAGCGGATCATGACCGGGTACGTGTACAGCGACTAACAACACAGGGTCAGGGTCACAGGGTGGATATAAATGTCCAACACTATTCTTTTATTTTTTATTTTTTCAATACCTTCCAATTGTTTTTTTTATTTTGTTGTTATTTACTTATTCCATTTTGTGTGTGAGTGCACTACAATTATCCTCAACGACTTCATATTTCCCACAGAACCTGATTCAGATCGTTCTCAGGGTTTTCAAGTCCAGACTTAAAGTTTTTTCCGGTTTGAAACCATACACTCACTAATTGCTTTCTTATCTTCATTGTCAATGATGCATAAAATTAATTAGTCTCATCCTTTCAATCTACACATATTAAACTGGATACAAACAATTCAGTTAAGATAACTTTCTGATTAAATACCAGCCAGGTGGCTGAACTCGTTAATGGCTGAGTCATAAACTGCTTTATTAGTCCAATACCAAACAATGTTATGCCCACAAATTTAACATTTAATATAATGATCTATTAATGTCATCTACTTCTATTAAGTTTTTTGTTCTATTTAGTAAAACTGTTGACGTTTATGCCTAATACTTCATTATTTGGGACCAGTGCAATTTTCCGTTCCAATTTTCAGTAAAAGCATGGTCGGATATTACCAGTATATTACTATCACAAAGTGTGTAAATAAAAAAAAATAAAAATTAGTTACAATCTAGCAGAATCAAATAATTAATTCATATTTCTAATAGCCTTGAACTGGATTTACCCAAATCTAGGAGAGAGCCCTAACTTTATTGGATGGCAACCTTAATTAGTTTAAGCCAAAGTCGAGAGCTTAACAGCGGAATACAAAATGGCCACCAAAACATATACACCTGCTCTATGGATTACTGCCGGACATTCAAGAGAAAGAGAATAAAATAGACCCTTAATACAAATTTGTTTTTCAATGAATATCCCAATATTATTAATACACAATAAACATTGAAACATATAAGTCTATATCAGCAAAATATTACAGGATCAGCTGTAAGCTTTAACCATATAGTAAAAATTGTCGTCTCCCCCCCCCCCCCCAAAGAAAATCAATTTCTGGCTCTTTTCTTTTTCTTGTCTTTCTTTTTTTGGGTTCTTTTTTATCTTTTATTTTTTTCCTCTTTTCTTTTCCTCTATTTCATCTTAAGATGGAGTAACATACAGCTTAGTCAACAAAACCTGGATGCCAAGCAACTTCTGTATGATACAATAATGTGCCAGAATTTTTCATAAACTTTACAAGTACTTAAAACCACTATTTACTTAACAATGTCAAAAATTTGTAAATCTTCGAGACTCTTCAAACAAAATCTCAAAGTCTCCATAAGATTCAAGGAGTAATGCAAACAATAGGAAAACATCACTGGCCTTAAATTTAACATGATTCCATCGTTATTAATCTTAACCATTTTTTCTTTTTTTTCTTTCTTTCTTTCTCTCTTTCTGCTATTACTTCATTTCGTCTGCTCCGAGCAACAGACGACACCGTGCCTACAAGACATTTAAGAGACTTTCGCTGTTTTCAGTTTTCCTGTGACCCTTCCCTAAATACATACAGGACTGCAGCATTTGTAATACCTAAATATACAGCTTTCCCAGGCAAGGTCCCTAGATGCCCAGGGAAGCCTAGCCTATGTTGCTAGGCAACCTCATCCAAACAGAGTAACTTCAAGTGTTGCAACATACAATTGTTGTAGCGTCCTGAGAGGATGACTCATACAGGCGACTACTAGCCATGTTTGCATGATGCAATTTGGGAAGGTTTGCATCAATGTGTGTTACTGTAATATGGAAATAATTAAAAAGGAAAGATTAATTGACCTTCAGTAGCGATTCCACCGTTACCAAACGGCCAGGTTAGTAAATTTCAGAGGGAGCTTTTATGCTCTAGCTCCACATTGCAAATCATCAACAACGCAATGTAAATTAAAAAAGAGGTCCAACTTGAATGTTCGGAAAACTGCCAACAGTCCTCGTGATGTTTGGCTTGCTGCATGGGGCATTCTATTCAATTGTTTTTTAACATCCATTAAAATGTTGTTTACTCTTGCACTCATTTGACTAAGAAAGACCTCAAGGCAATTAACATTGGTCAGAGATAAATAAAGAGCTGGGCATAGTTTGGAAGGGTACTTCTGCAAACAATGGGAGGAACCATCTTAAACCTCCAAGGTATGACAAAACAATTCCAAAGCGAGGGTTCAAAGAGGTGTTTTTAAATTCCTTCCTGTCAGTAAAATGTCGTTTGAGGCATGCCATTGTACCACTTGATTATCATAGGAACTTAATTAAATTAATTAAATATGTGTAAATAGGCTCCTGCTGAATCAAGATCACATTTCTGGCCAGTAAAATAATTTCAGAGAGGAGAGTAAGAGTATCATACAGTGAGAGCTTAAACACAGCAAAGAGATTTATAGCACTTTTCCCAAAACGATATCAACTTGAAATCAACCATTCCAAATCAACCATTCCAAGACAAAACATGGTCACGTTAATTGTTGCAAGATTTAATGGAATCCTAAAGGCACGTCTCGTCTCCACCCACGGACATATATATATGTACAGTGCATAAAAAATAATTCATTGTTTGAATATTGCAATAGGTGTCACAAACAAGACCTACTTGAGGAATATGTTTGGATTACTAATATGGATTCCTTGTTGTAGTTGTTCATCATAATTAGATGAATGTATGTCCACTTAATGTTGATGGAAACCAGTCCACACTATAACTAGTACCAGCTCTTTTAGGTACTAAAATAACTCAAGACAAACCATTATGGAAACTTTGCTGTAAACGTTATGCCTTTGAAAGAACCTGCATTTGTTTCGTGGAATTTAGACGAAGACAGATTTAGTTCAAAGTATATCTCCAAACATTTAACACAAGAAAAACGAAAAAGTTGCAGTGATGTACATTTTGTACCCTACATACAAATGGCTGATTATTAATTAGCTCTTAAACAAAGTACTGTACCATTAATATGGCTATACTGGCTTTGAAAGAGTACTGCAAGAGCAAATATTTTTTGGGGGGGGGGATGCTCAAATTGAATTCAAATTGAGTCGATAGGGCCTTAAATTTACATTTCTAAGGTCGCTGGTTCAGATGTTGAAAGGTACTTTACATACAGTAACTCACAGAGGGCTAAAAAACTTAATGAGAATTGTTGTGGAGGGGGGGGAGCATATACTTATTGATTAGAATGGTGTTCCATTCAGCACCACCTGGAATATATCAAGTCCTAGATTCTACCAAGTCAGTTGTCTGTTCAACCCTACATTACAGGTTATTGCCTATTTCATGAACATTCTTTGGTACGTGCCAGTCAAAACTCATTACCTTAAATTTGCATTAAGTACTTCCACTATATACATACTCTATGAAGTATAAGGTCCCAAAACTTATTGGTCTGGGTATTCACAAATGATGGTGATTTCTTGACTCCCAAACTTATGCACTCCGATCATCTACGTAGCTTTTGGTATTACAATTGGTACAATTGGTATTCATATACCAGTGATAAGAACTGCAACTTCCAAGCACTACATAGCTGTAGCCAATAGCATGTTGTGAGTGCATGCACAGCAGCCAGTGCTAAAGTGAGACTTTGGAGCCACATATAATACAAACATTACACACATATCACTAATTTAGAACTACAAATTACAGAGGCATGCAACCATGTTTCCATGACTACTGATCCCTGCCACACACTGCAGTCGACAATATACTGGCAGTCACACCAATACCACCCTCTGCAATCACCTATCCTAGCTGTAGCCAAGCCGGCACACAGCCAGCCTCAGCGTAAGCATTCATTAACTGCCACCACCTATCCATGTAACCACTCATGATGCATTGATGCAGTCAGCACATTAAGCCGACACTGCAGGCGTAGATCAATAACGCACCCCCTCACCCCCCCCATCCCCACCCTGCTCTATTGCCAATCTTTTAATGTTTCAATCATTTAATGAGCACTTCTATACATAAATCAAACTAGCATGCTATCAGCTTTATATATATTTAGTCTTTTTCTCGGCAACTAAAACAATGACCTCTCAAGGACGCATCTGTACCGGAGGAAAAAAAAACCACAATGCAGTTCAGGGGAGCAGAAAATGGAAAGCTGATTTATTTATAAATTTGAAAAAGTTGGTTAATGAGGCGTAGATACTGCATATAGTCATTGCAAGATTTCTAGCTGTTTTAATGGGGTTCGCCCTCCACTTGTATTGATTGTGGATGAAAAGAGCAGTACAGACGAAGATGACCGAGCGCTCGTTAAAGTTGAGAGGATACCGTTGACATTCAAACCCGTAACACGTGAGTTGAAGTGCTTAATTTACTCATCAATATGCAAGTTTACATTCCCTTGTTTTTCTCGGAAAGTAATATTCACAGCTACCAGAGGCAATCTATCTGTTTGACTTTCCAGACCAAAACTTGGACTTAAAATCTGAAGTAGTCATTTCTTTTATTCTTTTTTTCAGGTTCAGAAACACTCTCTTTCAGCATTTTCTTTCTGTAAAATTATTAAAATTATTACTAAATATTTACTGTAAGTTAGAGAAAAATGGTCATATATATGACATGAGTATTAAACTACATGAAAAGGTATTGGAAAACGTTGGGGATCTTCAAAGTTTCTACAGCGGGCGCTGTTCATATCGGGTCCTAATGCGAGTGATCTATATACACATACACGATCTCCAAAGAATTTGGATATCTCAATCTATATGCTAGTTGTGAAGATATGTTTCAAAAAGATCTCTTCTTCAATTATTACGATCGAAATTGTAGATACAGTACACACTAGGCAGCTGTTATGAAACGCAGATATAAACTTTTCCTATTTATTGCAGAGACTCTGTTACAGTGTTTATTACTGATGCTCAAAGCTTAAGCCTTGAACTCTGTCTAGCGGACTTGATTGAGAATACGTTAATGAAGCTTTCTGATTGGTTGATGACATATCGTTGCATTTAAAAGGAACTGGTTATGAGTTGTAGAAACCACTAGATATGACCGATATGACGGCACCTTCCGTTGAATTAGGCCGTAGCGGAACATCCCCGTTGTTAAGCGATTGTTGCATCCTTATATAGCATGAAACAATTGGTCAAAATGGAGATCCCCATCGCTTGTATGTGTTAGAGTTATGTTAGAGTTATGTCTTCTGTTCCTAATATTGACCACTTGAGACTACTACGTATAAATTCAAAATAAAATTTTGATTTGATCAAAATCTTTGAGCTTGTACAGTAGCGCCATGATTAAACTCCTTGAAAAAAACCTCTAGATGTTTACACCAGATGACACATTTGTTTATATACTTTTTGACATTTTCTAACTCATAACATCAGTTCAGTAAGATAATAAGTTGACTGTCAAATCCCCCAATTTCCTTATACAGCATTTACAGTCACATGCATGCAGGAATAAATGATCAGAAATTTTGAAACTTTTTCTACTTTTTGTCAAATTAACATTTAATTGAAATACTAATGTGATGCGAAAAAGTGAACTGCACTGTTTACAGGACTTTAAGTATTTAGTTTTCTGTTGTATTGTTTGGCAAATCATCACAGCTGACCACAGCTTAAATACATTCTGCTATGATAACACCTCTCGCAATTAGTGCCAAAAGCCCTGCAACCAAATCCATGAATTGTTATCCCGAGTTTTGACAACGTGCACTCTACATGAACTGTAATAAATTGTAGTTTGGGCATGCTGTGAATAAATCATTCGTTCATTGTATGGAAACAAAGGCTTTCATGTTTCTATTCAAAATGCCTGTATCTTAATTGATTTCTAGCACAAAGTGAAAGGAATTCATTTTTAGGGTTATTTGAACAAGTTAGGACAATAATGACAATAAGTCTTATAAAGCGCAGCATCCAACCACAATTCAGATGTTGAATGCGATTCACAGGTGCCCGGTTAAAATGACTTATTAAAAAAGTTAGACAACAGAACGTTTCTGATCGTTTGTTCCTGCATGTGATTATAATGCTGTATAGGAAAAAACAAATAAAATAAAATGATTATGTTTTAAGTGATTGTTAGCATAAAGTGAGAGGCATTCATTTATAGGATTATTTGAACAACTTATTATGATAATGATAATAACTCTTAGAAAAGCGCAGCGTCCAACTACGATTGGATCTTCAATGCGCTTTACAGGTGCCCAGTTAAAATGACTAATCAAATTTGATTAATCAAACTTAGATAAAAGACAATTTTGAAACGGACAATGAAGTAAAACCTACGCTGATACTGTAAGGCAAATATTTGCCAACGATAAGAATTTTAATGAGTTGACTGAGAGAGTTCAATAGTACTCTGGTCTTTTCGGTAATAGGTGATATTGGCAACAAAGAATCATACATGAATGTACTACATCCCTTCCCTTCCCCCCCCCCATGCCAGCCCACCCCCTCATGCCAGCCCCTCCCCCTCCGCAGTATTTACGCCAGCCTCACCTCATGCCAGCCCCACCTCATGCCAGCCCCACCTCATGCCAGCCCCCCTCATGCCAGCCCCCCCATGCAGTATTTACTGCCTTCAAAATGGCTTTCTTTTCCATCCCTTCATTCTTGTAGCATGGAATTCAGGATGGGCAAATAGTTTCTTTGCATGGGCCTCAGCATTTTACTTATTAGCTGTACCTGTACGTCCCTTTGTTCTTATTTTTGTCTGTGTGTGTACTGCATACATACTGTATAGTTGACCTAGGGAAACCCATAAATTAAATGCAACCCGAGATTACTTTCTACGTACTGAAGCACATTACTGTATATCCAAGAACACTTTCACGATAAAACACCAAGTGTTCCCATTCTTAATTGTCACTTGGACAACATGCCGCAATCATTCTCGATTTGAACTGCTCGTTACCCTACAATTTTACCCACAAGGTCATGCGGTAACATGGGGCACTTTTGGAAAGATCCAACTAAGTGATAATGTGACCAACTCAATTTGGATCTGAGACTTCAAATAAGAAGCTACTGTAGGCTCGCTGTTTTTCTTTCAGATGTAAAATTCAAATCACCACCAATGAATATCTTAATATTCAAATCACCACCAATGAATATCTTAATATTCAAATCACCACCAATGACTGTCTTAATATTCAAATCACCACCAACGAATATCTTCATATTCAAATCACCACCAAATGAATATCTTAATATTCAAATCACCTTCCTTTTTTAATAAAAGAAATACTCTGAAGAATTCCGTCATTTCAGTCACGTCTGACAGTTCAAACTTGACGGCAAATATCCATTCACATTATGAATATTACTCTGTATTACCCACAATGCCTCTCTGCGATAAACAGGATTCCACAGCCAGATCTAGGAAGATCTGTATTTTTTTTTTGGCACTCAAAGAGTTTACTATGGTAGCTGATAGCACTCGTTTCACGTTGGAATTTCTTATTTTTGAGCAGTGTTTTCAAATGCACCACTATGTCAATGTTAATTTTACTCATTCTTGATTTGGGTTAACATTCACAAATTCCAGTGTCACAACAGTTTATTCTGGAATATTCCTTAGAAATCTTAATGCAATTAAATTTCTTATTCCTGTTTTTTCCTTTTTTTTCTTTATGAAAATTAGGGAATTAAATAAATTAATGTCTACGGTATCTTGGGTGACTTTTCTTACAGAAAGTAAAAGGTTTCCGAAATACTTCGACTGTGGCCGCACAAAAAAAAATTCACTTAGGTAAAACAATGTAATTTCAAAGGATACTTATAAATGCTTCAAGTAGGTGAAAGTAGACAAACCACAAAGATCTCTGTCCTTCAAAACCCTCACGGACAAAAAAGTTAAGAATTGGATTGGAAGGGGTGTAAAGTGCTCAGCAAGAATCACGTCTGAAATGGTATGATTTGGAAGTAAAAGGGCAATGAGTAGATTGGGGGGGGGAGAACAGCAGAGGGAACAGCGCTACCATTCGTTAGATTCAATGGTAGATTGGAGTGTGTTATGTTAATGAGATGGGTAAGTTAAAT
>KN886893.1:44726-56285 GCA_000934455.1 Apostichopus parvimensis
ATTACACGTCAAATGATCCTCAGAATCTACCATTAGGCATCTGACCTCTAAGAACGAAACCACCTCTGTCCAATGGGACTGGTAACTAAAACATTTCAATTTTCAAGTTTATTAACTTCCAGTATAAATACATGATTCACATGAAATTACATATTTATAAAAAGGATATGAAAAATAGTTAAGAGTTATAAAGCTTGAAATAGCATACATACTATATGTACAAATAATAAATCAAAAGTTAATAAAAGAATTAAAGTAGGTTTGTGGAACAACCCCTTTATAAATATGGCAGCCCTATAAACGAAAGAATATTTAAAACTTACACTTACACTTACACAAAATTTTGGCATGATTGTCCTATTTCTCAAGTTCTAATTAGTCTGTTGAAGAAGTGACATACACAACATGATACCTACACATACATACACACACACACGCATATTAATTACAAATGGTATGTACGCCAACTGAATGCATATGGAAGGTAACCAAAAAAGTCGGCAAAAAGGTCTGTAAAAAGGTCAACAATGATGCTGAAGCAAGGCGTAACTGGGCAATAGCCAACTGGTTTACACGCGATCTCATGAACCAAGTTTAATAATCCGTGTGAGAGGCTCGCAGAACAATAGACGCAATGTGCGTTTGCGAGAGCTCCCAAGATGTTAATCTGGAAGCCTTGCTCATTAGCACATATGCATTGCCTGCCAATACAATCACCCCCATTGAAGCTGCGAGCGAGCGCTCTCCAGGGTTTGACTGTCTTAGTACACTTCCTTCTCTGCATGTAAAGGTATACCAAAATATTACTAAAAGTATAACTGTTTATTTGTTGAAAGTATACTGTAGTCTCCCAAAAAATAAAAAATAAAGTAATAGATGTAGGCTATGCAGTAGTTCAGTATAGCAGGAAAACACGATACCAACATATTCGCACACATGGCTTCGTTTCTGTTGTATTCTCACAGTGTGTCATTTATTCTAATCGTTAACATTAACAGCCAGAGTATAGGAGCAACGAAAACAGCCTATCGTCCATAGTCTTTGAGGTGTTTCATCAAACTCTGCCATAATCCATTTTTAATCGGAACGTGAATGCTTCAACTATCATCTGCTTTTCGATCAGAGTTTAAGGCTTAGTCACAACAGAGGTTTTTGTGTCATCTTAATAACTGTTTACTAACATGTCACGAGCGGCTCACAAGGTTTGAGATCTCTCCAAATCTTGTATAAAAGGATTTGTCTGTTGTCCGTTGCTTGTAAACTTTGTCCTCCAAAGCCCAAAAGCACCAAACATGTGCTTTTGGGCTGATAAAAATACATAACAAAACTACACTGTTATACCCATGCATGCTAGGGACCTGGATGGCAGAATGAGAAGGGAGTGGGGGCGGTAGACTGGAATTGGCCAGTTCTAATTAAAGGTAAACCTGGCTTGGACGTGTGAGGGTGCCGTGGAGACACGTAAGTGGGGGTGGGGGAGGGAGGGCAGTATGTAAATGTTTGGCTTACCTCATCTCGGCTAACTTTTTTAAAGTAATGGTACAGAGGATTTGGCTGTAAGAGTTCATACACCATACAATAATGGCCATCAAACTGGAAGGTATTCTGTAAGCAAAAGGAAACATATGGACAACTTAAATTAGAGATTCGATGAACACATTTAAACCCTTTCACGGTCCAATTCCATTAACTCCAATTTCAGAATCAATCTAAAGGATTGAAATATAATAGTTTTCACAAACATCCGTGTTCTTTTGGGGTTTCTGAAAATGCCATTATCAAACTAGTCGCTGTTAGAATTAAGCATATAGATCTAAATCTAAACACAACATCGAAAAAAGTAGTCCATAAATTAAAATATTAAAGTTGTCCGGCAATTCTATTCGTTCATCATAATTTGTGTTTATATAATCGGTCACCGATTGTGGGAAACAAGACTATTAAACGTGTCCTGTAGTCCCTAAAGTTTGTGCACGCAGATAATGGCGGGTGATGTCACTCATGACATCATCATTGAACCCCAGGAAAAAAAAATCCACATATATATTTACAGACAACAATTTTGTTGTTATATATTGGAAATTACCATAATTTACTATGAAGATAGTACACAGATGTTTGCTAGAATATTGCTGAATCATTTGAAATGTTTCATCAGTCAAACCACTCATCGTGACGATGCGATGTGAGTCAACGGAAACGAACATCTTTACACAATAACATGTAAACATGACCGGAAAGTGACATTTACAGATGTATGCTCCGCATTGATCGCCAAAACCTGACTTTGGCACACACACACACACACACACGCATATGCACAAAAGGCAAAAAATACAATCGTTTCTGATGCATGCATGATTTCGCTGCATTTTTTATTGATTTTTGAAGAAATCATTATCCATGAGGACAATTTTCTTCAGCTCAGTTTACTTTCTGATGGCACTGCAATAATTAAAACTGAAAAAAAATGTGATTATAGTAAAATTTAATAATCATGATTTCTCTCAATGCCCCCCCCCCCTCGCCCCCACCTGCAATACCTATTGTCCTACAGCCTCCACTTTCACTAAAGGCAAACCTCAGATCTGCCTCTGTGAGAATGTGATACAGTATATTGAACCTTTCACAGCGCAGCAGGTAAAGTCAACATACGTACATGAGTGTAGAAAAATCCTTAAAATAGAGTTTTGAGTATTTTTATCAATTTTTCGATGCCTATTTAGTATTTTTTACTAAAATGTTTTATGTTTTTAAATCAATGTAGTTCTTGAAACAGCATTTCAAATAATGGAGGTTGTAATTCTATATATATCACTTAAATTTTGTTTTTTTGCTAGGTTAGGTAACTACGTAGGTAGGTTCGTTTAGATTGGTTAACTTTTCTAATTTGCCACAATCTCATGACTGGCATATATATAACCCAAAGGAAGGAAAGATGAAATATATCTCAAACCAGACAGTGATCTGTTAAAGCCCCAACATGCATTCTATTACTAACCCCAAACTATAAACCAGTCCCTCACTATACAATTGTGTTTAGTACTATTTGTTGTGTAGTATAAAAATGATCATTTAATCACGACAATGTACAGTACTTTCCTGCCCAAAATTGGACCCATTTGCACTGACCGAGTGAATGAAAAATTCAAAACAAAGCACAGTGTCTCATCTTTGTTGCTTTGGTCGAGATAATAACATTAAAAGCATGCATGCCTGGCCAGATGTATTGACCTCTGCCATTGATAACTGTGCACTAGGTTATATCATGGAGCTATAAACGAGATGGTTATACCGTATATGCTGGGCTATGTCTTTCACCATCCCGAGCACTGTTACATAATGTCTGTGTTGTGTATTTCTCTACCGTTCACCCCCCCCCCCACCACCCCTCGCAGCAGAGAGAACAACAGTTCGAATGACACATTCCACAAAAGCCCTGAGTCATTTAGCTGCTTGCCTTGCACTGTAGAGCGAGCCAAAAATCTGTTCACTGTGTGGGCTACAGTTTTTTTTTAATGTGGTGTTTTTGTGTGAGCGTGTGTGTGTTCTGTGTCAGATTAATGTTATGGTATACATACACAAACAGCTGGATGCTTTTGCTCGAATTATCTATTCGCTCCATCTATGTCAATGAACCAAAATTTTCGTCCTGATCGCGTGATTATTTTACTACGCAATGATACAAAAAACAAACAAACAAAAAAGATGAAAGATGAAATGACATAATGGGTCTCCACCAAAAGCTCCTCCAGGAACAACGAAAGTTGTTACAAACTTCAAACGTTTTCCAAATGAACAGAATAATCATTTGGCATTAATTTTGCTTGTGGGAATATAAGTTTCTTTATTTAACCCTATGTACAGTACAGCAATAAAATGTTTAGACTGTAACCACACGTATAGAATCACTTTAGCAGGCCCTGGCCAGATTGAGGGGTTATCCAATTATGTGTAAATATTACAAATTTATGTGTACATATCAAAGATGGAGATTATTCAGAATTATATGAAGTTACAACTCGATGCCAAATACACAGAGTTGCTAGTGAATGGAGTGTAAACATTTAATACCACAGAAAGGAAGGGTGTGGGGGGGAGGGGTGGGTATTGAGCTGTCAGTGTGCTGAGAATTTGGCCCAAAGAAAGAACTTTTATGAACTCACCAACAATCTAATAGCACCAGATATTCCTTGAGGGTCAGCTTGATTTAATCTTCTGATGCAGTTGCTCTCCTAAAGAAATTCAAACAAGAAGAAGAAAAAAACAATTTCATTTGATCAATCTTGAAGAGTTATCTTGCAGTATTTAATAAAGAAAAACCACCCACTATATGTCAAAATATGATGTGAAATAGATTTCGATTTTAATAATAGACAGCCTTGCAAATTGCTATTTCTAGGACTTGCGGTATTACATAAAGGAAAGGACACACAAACCCAAAACGTCATCGTTCACTTCTTGACAGAAAAAAAAAAGGATGCATAATCGGTCTACACAAAACTGGATATTAATTATGACTTGATGGAAGCAGCGAACTTTGTCAGTCTTGTATTTACATTTTACAAGGACCAATCCATGCCAAATTTAAGGACGAGTCTAGACAGAAATTAAGTCTTGATATGTGTGATGGTTGAAAGTACAATTTGGTCATCTGAGTCAAGGTTTCAAGTTTTTATTAAGAAATTTTTGGAAGACAATTTTGTGAAGGAATAGCACTTTACACCAATTTCACTAAAGTCAAGTCAAGACTTAGTTTGAAAAGTTCTCATCACCTGTCAAATTTTTACAAAAGACGAACAGTTGACAACCCAACGTCTTGACTGTGTTACAGGCCATTATCACATATGGAATCCTGGTGAAACTCGGCACAAAACACCCCGTTATGCAGCAAAATATCGCTACAAATTAGGCACATTTCGCGCTAACTCTTTTCATAACTTTCAAAGTAAAGCACTCAGAAAACTCTTTCTTATGTCATTTTGAAGAATATTGTGTCCTCTTTACAATGATGTGTTGTTATTTATTATTCGTGTGAACCAAACCCCGTACTTTTGAATCTGAAAAAGTAAAAACCACTTCGGAAAGCAGTGAACCTCTTCAAAATGTCCTATCTCTAAATGCTTACATTGTGCAATACTGGGAGTGTGATTGAGTAACCAATATCTTTCCTTTGCCAAAGAAAAGTTTGTTGACTCTTCTCTCTAGTGATATAAAATTTGACTTGATTGGTCAATATTAAGGCTCGTACTTTTCACCAGCAAATCAAAAGCATCTTAAGAAATTTGTAAAGTCCTCCTTTACGCGGCTTTACCGAACACATTACAGTGTGCAGTGCTCTCACAGCAATTTCGGAGAGTGAAAACCGCAACGCTTCCTGTTCGTATACAACAGCATTTGATTCTCTGACAACGGGCCGTTTATAGAGCAAAAGTTTCTATGTGCAACTGCAAGTGCTGTAAAACATATATTGTACTATTCCAGCATTTACGTGAGACTCTACCTTATTTTTCAACGCCAAAGATGCTTAAAGCCAACAAGCAAACCTTCAAGATATCACCTTCCACCACCATTAGTCTCATTTTGTACTAGTATCTCCAGGTCAAATTTAATCACGTATTAAGAAAAAATTCCTCTTTTTACTGAGAAGATGTGTTTAGACAGAAATTTAGTCTCCATATGTGCCATGCTTGGAAGTAAACTTTGGAGAAATTTCTATTTATTAAGACGGGAGACATATTATATACATGCATCAAGATGATAAATATACTGTAACGAGTAATGTGTGCCCTGTTTTGTTTTTTTTTCCTTCTTCTTTCAAATTGACATTTTGTGTTTTTTATTTTCTTTTGTCTGTGTATCTGCTTTAATTAAAACAAAAAAATTCATGAAAGGCATCCTATGATCAGTGCTCAAAGTAAGGATTGAGAGTGGTATAGAGGCAACCTTTACAGGACAGAGTAGAGATTGTCTTGGATTTTCAATGAAATGGCAGGGCACTGCAGCAAAGCTGTAGTTTTCAGAAAGGCACCTCTGCCATTTTCAAAAGTTTAAAAGGGCACCAGGCAGTTACTTTTCTTGCAAAGTGTGAATAAATGGTTACAGAAATGAGCGAAAATACAATCGATTCGGATACTGTATTGAAGCGTGTGTTAAATCGTTCGTCTAGATTTTTTTACATTCCACACAGCTGCTTTATTGGTGTTTTTGGGCCCAAATATTGCTGGTTTTGGGGGGGGAAATATTTGAAAACTGATTTGGTTTTTGAAAATGATGTTTACTGATCAAGATCATTAAAAACTCACCTGAGGCAATTCAATTAAAGGGGCGCGGCAGTGGTTGCCGTCGGTAACGAAGGATTTTAATCGGCTGTATGGCAAATTGAGAGGGGCACTTTGGCGTCTGCGCCATCAATTAATTCGAACCCTGCCTATACTAATACTTATTTTTCATACCAACATTTACTTTACAGTTTTCCTTGTCATCCAAAAAGGGGCATATATAGTCTATGGTCCATAAAAGAGAAAAAAAACTGTCAATATCTGAGACCAAATTACATGTTTCACAATTGTATATTTTACAGTAATCTGTTAAGTGTTTATTCCTACAAGATAGCTCTTAAAGAATCTTGACGCTTTTTAATTATCAGTCGTCTGTCATCACATACATATTTTATGGGGGCACTATCGCTGTTCTTGAAACCAAACACCCAAGTTACCTCCACTACGAATACTTCAAACAGCTGATTGCCCTAGGTTATACATCTAAAGTCCCTTAATTTTACCAAAAACTAGAGGAGGACTATATATACTGTAGTTATGAAAAGTTATGTCTGGCAGATTGCAAATTGATTTTAAAAAGGTAGAAACTTAATTCACTCAATTTTGTCACCAAATAAATATTCATTCATTTATTTATTTATTAATTAATTAATTATTTTTCTTTTCCTTTTCATAATACAAAATGTTTTCACAATTTTGTAAACACTGAGCTGCATATTCCGTGAATAAAGCGGTACATTTACAAAAATTGTAAAAAGTTTTCTTTGGCAGATCTATCTACAAATATGAAACCAATTTGATCATCGTTCAATAAACGATAGAGAAACCCAGTCGCAGTCATTAAATTAGCTGATTACAGACTTGTAGTGATTCCACCTGACATTCGTATTCCAGCAGACATGTGTACTTACATCTGTTCTCTTACTCTTCCTTTGAAATGCATAAATTTACATCCATACCTAGGGCATTCACGAAACCTAGCGTACAAAGCAGTAGTTACTTGTACAGGGTAACATATTACTTGCACTAGTTAGCGCATAACCCTAACCCCAACTCATTCCCGGGGAAAGTCTATCTGTACTCACTTGTACTCATGCTACAGTTGTACTCATAAGTACCACAAGTCTGACTGATTGCCTTTCATAACCACATTGCACAAGTCACCACATTGAATATATTCCCTCAAAGTTTATACAGTTTGAGCAGTGCTAACACAATGTATAGTGGGACTGAGTTATAAGTAGGATGCTGAGGGGCTGCAGCATCCTGTAACCAGGCTGGGTAGAACATAAATCTGTGCGGTTTCACTTAATAATAGGTACTGCTGGTCTGGTAAGATTATTTCTAAATTGATTAATATATTGATTGATATCTTGATTGATATATTGATTCAGCCTAGCTGCAGGGGATTTTGATTTTCTTTTTAAAACGGTACCTAAAATTTTTTTCATTCCAAATTTTCTTATGATCTGCGCTTTTTGTCTCGTTATTTACTACCTTGGGTGACTCCCACTGCCTGCCGGCTTGTTATGTGCAAAGTTTGCTAGATTAATATGCATCTTATTTATGAAAAGTATTACATACTGTAGTCTGTATAAAGTTAAGTGTTAACATTTGTTCTGAAAAGCAACAGACTTCCTCAAGCAGTTTTATGATCAAATCACAATAGTAATTAATGCATAGTTTTCTCTTTTTAGCATATATCTGATGTCGAGAGAAAGCTGCAAAAGGCAACCCACCCAACCCTATTCATTAAGAGACATTGTGGATAGACAGTTTTACTAGTACATCCCACAGCAAGGTAACGAAGACTAGTTCAAGTCCAATAAAAACATAACAGAGCCAACTAGTGAGCTGGATTTAGGTTCATCAAATATTGATTATTTTTCTAAAATGTTTTCTTAAATTATTCATCGATACAAGGGCTGTTTATGTTGTTTTTGATACATTATCTAATCATGAACCTGAGGTTCCCACGCATGATGTGGGTGGGTAATGTCCGGCAACAGAAATTTATATCTACTATTCTGGTGTGCATAACATTGAAACTTCGTGACAAGAGTTCATAGAGATCTGTATATTTTGGCTGGCAGTCAACTAGCACGAACAACAACCACGTTAAGAACAGGTTCTTCACCTTCTTCAATTTTGTCATGTTAATATTGAGTAAAAAGTACAAAGACTACTAAAAAAAAATGAGGAAAATGTGAGCATTGCACTTGTAAAATTAAATGCCCTTTTTGTCTCTCTTCTTGTAAGGGTACTCGTGAACTTTCATCACGACTGATATATCTGTCTCCTAAATTTCATACAATTTCTCTGCGAAAATTATCTCACTTCGGCTCCCATTTCGGATCGTAAAAATTAACTAGCTGATAATGTTTCTCTGGTCCTAAAGTTGAATTTTTACTCCAGACTAAAAGTATTGTATGTCCTTGGCGCCTGATATTTTTGCCACATAGACGGTAAAGAACAAAAGCATCTCGATTCGTTTAATGTTGCAACGCCTGTCTGACCTAAATAGTGTTATTTACTTACGAGTTTTCAGAAGCTGACAAACTTACACCAACGGCCTTTTGTAGGGTGTACTGTAATCTGATAAATGTATTAAATGTAAAAGCTTTCTGCAGGCACAAAGTAGAATTTTATCACTATCAGATTCCTATATTTATCAAATAATCTCTACATACAACAGGTCCCAAGAAATCTCAACTATTACAATGTCTTCTTAGGATTGACTAGATACCTAAGTAAGTACTGTAGGATCTATTGTCTACCCCTAGAATGAGAGATCCAGTGTTCCAACTTATCAAAATACCAGATTGTCTTTCGTATCCATGAAAGTGAAGTTAGACTTGGTGACCCATGGATAGTACATCTTCTAGAGTTTGTCGGGTGTTCAATCAACAGGCCAGGGGAGGGGTCTGAGAAGAGGGCGGGCGGTCTTAGGGGGTGGGGGGTTTTTGGCAAAATTTTCTTTACCAAATTATGGCATCTTTTGCACATGTTTAAACAGATGATTCCCTGCCGTTTTCCATCAATATCTTACACAATTTATTGCGGGTGTGTGGGGGTGGGGGTGGGAGTGGTAGCGTGAGCATGCAACATGACATAATTATCAAATATTGGCAGCAGAAGCACAAAGCTTTCTCAAAGAATCATATGCAGTTATAACATCAAATGATGATTATGAGCTGAGTTGTAGGTTTTTAAAATAATTATGAGGGGGATTAAAATTCTTTTTGACTTTTGTTTAGACTTCATTAATTAATTTTTTATCAGAATATCAAAAAGTGTTAATATTCATCAATTTTTAATTCTAACAAACCAGTATGAAGTTCCCAATATAAAAGTTCTGCAAATTTCTTCATTGTTCCTAGCAGAAAACAGCATTGATATGCACAAAAGGTTCTGTCTGCTATGTAGTATGTGTACATGAAATTAGCTACATAACCAGTGGGTTGTTGTCTACATTATGTGTACATGAAATTAGCTACATAACCAGTGGGTTGTTGTATACAGTATGTGTACATGAAATAAGCTACATAAGCTATAAAGTCTGCCATATACTTACAAAGAGAAGATGCATATGTATGAATAGGAAGTGCTTGCAAAATGGATTAACCATACATACTTTACAGCATGGCCCAGAGCTACAACACCCTGTGTTGAGAACTTAGGCACAGTGTCAGAAGTCAAACACTGAGGGGATGCAGCAGCCCTGCAGCCAGGCTGTGTAGGACATAACTTTTTGTGCTCAGCCTTTCACACACTAGGCACACAGAGTTTGGTCTGTGTGCACATAGTCTCTATTGTTTGATATTGATGCAGCGATAGTGCACATACTGCTTTTGTAGCTGTTACCCCACTTTCTTTTGACATGTGGACAATGCGTTATTCAACCAAGCTGCATAGGACATAACCTTTTGTGCTCGCCTTTCACACAATAGGCACACTGACTGCTGGTCTGTATGTATATAGCTTCTATTGTTTGATATTGATGCAACCATAGTGCACATGCAGCTTTTGTAGCTGCTACCTCATTTCTTTTGACATGTGGACAATGCCTCATTTAGCAGGCTGCAGGACATAACCTTTTGTGCTACACCTTACACACACTATGCACACTGACTGCTGGTCTGTATGCACATAATCTATATTGTTTGATATTGATGCAACCATAGAATACATACAGCTTTTGTAGCTGCTACCTCATTTGCTTTTCACATGTGGACAATGCTTTATTCAACATCAGCAGCGACCTTTCTTCAGAGCTCGGATAGGTTCACGACAAGCGAACTGCTTTCCTTTGATGCTTATGTCTTTAATTACAGCATTAGTTGACAGTTTATTTTATTATCTTGAAATAAATAATAAAGTCCACACATCTTGTTTTAATAATTTATGTCTTTTTCTTCTTCTTAATTTGTTCTTAGTTTGTAGTGTTCTTAGTTTGTAGTGTGTTACCAGATAAATTAGCTTGAATTTTTGAGATTTAATGCAACAGTTGTCTTTCTCACGTTCACACTTGCAAAATTGACTAGATTTTACACTAAACAGATGAGAAAGTTCAACACAAGGTGGGTCACTTTTGATTAATACATTTTCATCAATCAGGAAACCTCAATCAGGAGTGAAGAGATCGTAGAAACAAATATAAATAATTAACGATTTGTCCTGATGACGAATGGCTGATCAATTTCTGGCCATTTCCAAGAGATTACTTGACAAATACTTTAAACTAATAAACCATGGACACCAGATCATCAAATATTGATGAACCTTTGACTTTCATGACTCCAACTTAAGTTTCAAATGGCTTTGGGGTAAATCTTGTTTTACACCACCAAAATAAGTTATCAAGGTCTGTGACACAAGGTCCCATGAGTCTCAAAAGAACGTAACCGGTCTTGAAGGTAAATTTGTCTGGTGTGTTGATCTTTATTTATTTATACTCTATATCTGTCATACCACTTGCTACACGTTCATTTCTTATTTACGGCTGGGCTTGCCTATAAAAAGTGGTAATTCTGTGTAAATTGTCAGATTCAAAGCACCAGGTGGGGCAATCTGTACAATCAAAACACTTGGGTAAAAACGCCCTCATTGGCAGTTATTCAAAGCCAATTTATACGCATTCACACACCAGTAGAATCACTGTGGTCGAGTGGTACGGACTTCCGTCTGTGACACAAGATTAGGGGTTCGATTCCTACCTTCGCCTTATGAGTCCCAAAAGGACGAAATCGGTCGTGAAGTGGAATTTTTCTGGTGTGTT
>KN886893.1:69459-81562 GCA_000934455.1 Apostichopus parvimensis
AATTCCATGCAGTATTAGTAAACTGCATTGAATAATGTCATTATAGGCAAAGATTCCTTGCAATCGGCAGGGAATCTCCCTGGAAGTAATCAGTTCCCCACACAACTATTGCTGGTCTGATGTTAATATAATTTGTCATAATATTCCCATAAACAGGCCTCTTTCATTACTTGGAAAAGAGATATAAAAAGGCTGAACTTCGTCCAAAAAAAACTTGACTTTTACCTCTGGTTACTCGTGACACGCCCATGCGTTTCTGTTTCAGTTTTTTTTTTATTCTGAATTGTGTTTGTACAGAAATGTTACCAGATTGTGGGACATTTGAGTGTCACCTGCGACGTCCAATTATCTATGCAATGTAAATCATTCAAATTTTGATAGTCCCGCATCCAGTTCTATCGCATTTTTCACGGCTGTATATTTAACTCATGGAGCTATAAGCAACTCCCTTAATTTACACATAGGATATATCGAGGGGATGCACGATCCACGCACGGGTCGTTATCATCTGCGTAATAACTGCAGCTATTGACTTATTGGCTTATATCACATGGTGACAAGGCATTTATGCACGTGATTTTCACGGGCGGACCCATATTTGTTTGAGTTTTGCTTTCTATTATTTGTACTTCGAATTTATCGTATTGCAAATTTGTAAAGAAAGGTGCACGGGCAATTATGTATATTTAAACTAGCCTGTATATGATAATAAATATGATGAACTCTTAACTGAAACTTGATATGTAGGTGTTATAGGCTAATTGTTTTCTTCTGTTCCTCTTTTCATAACTTACTAGTATATTAGCCTATATTTCTGACACGATTTATGTTATGATATTTCAAACACGTATAAGTAGTACAAAAACCCATCAACGAGTCATACGCTAGTTGTAGTACTATGTAGTAGTGATTCACAACACAATTTGTGGCGAGCCACTAACTTCATACACATGGCCTGGGTAGTAGAACTTGACAGGAAATCTTCAGCACTGCACCAATGGCTCGGTTAATATCGCCGCATAGATGAAATTTATCCAGGGAAGGCCTAAATCATGAACGTGAATTCATCGTACGACGTGTAATAATTCCCAGGCCAAGTTTAAAGTTGTTGCTCACGGCAACAGCCACGTCTACTCATTGATTATTCTAATGATTATTCATAACCTGTGACTGACTTTGAATATCGTCATTGCTGATTAACGCCAGAGTGATATGATTCGTGAGTTGTTGTCAGTGCTCTTACGGATTTGTGAAAAGCCGGCCGGCGCGACGTAGTTGGTGACATTCGCACGCAATGCATACCTGGAAAAGCTGGTGCATTTTGATCAGCTATGATTTCGCGCCAACATTTTAGCTGTGGAATGGAATTTTGCCAAAGCGGTTGGAAAAATTCATGTTCAGACTTGCAGGCTTTGATGAATGGAGAAAGAACTGATTGGTCAAGTTATTTGAATAAAAAGTATTGTTCTTATCGAACCATGTTAGGAAGTTACCATACCAAATAAGGAATGAACGCCTTACATCATCTTTCTAAATCCGGCAATGTTCCAAGTGCGATTGAAGCATAGCAACAAAGCTGGAAGTATTTTCCGCGGGAAACCAAACCACCACGAAACATTGATCGAACAGGAAGAACGACATCTCTCGAAAGTCTATCTACGGATTAAATCGGCTTTGCGATATAATTGTGTGGTGAGTTTTTATTATGACTCCTTGTGGCTAAAATCTTAAAATTCTTTCAAAATGCTGGAAAGTTATTAATTTGAGAGTGTTAATTGATTTATTATTGTATATATCATGCTTATTTTGTTTCTGCTTCTAGAGCAATATTATGTGTAACACGTGCGTTGTTAGCTCTGTTTTTGCGTGGGCGTTAGTTGTTTAACTTTGACCGTTGGAACAGTTCAGCGGATGATTTCACGATGACAAACTCTGAGCAAAGCGCGACGTTTGCGAGCTGTAATATTGGTTACTGGGAAGTCATGTGTGAGTCTGACGTGTGATTTTGCGCGAATATTGATACAGAATCGAAAGCGTTAAATTTACAACATGAAGGGAATGAGGTGATTTGTTTTTTGACGGATTATAAGTCCAGTTATTACGTACGTACAAAACTTTAGTCTGTGAAGCTTTTAAGATTAATTTACCTTACCGTTATATTCCAACGCTGCAAGTTTTGATCTATGTGTGAGTTACGGAAGTGATTTTACTTACGTGCTTTAGCTCGGTGTGGGTTCTGTTTATTTGAATGGGGATTAGGGTAGGCCTAGCATAATGTTACTATTGTTATTGCTTTCGATTTTGACAACAAGATGAATAGAAAAGAAAGATCTAGACAATTCTGAAGTGACAAACCCTTATCTCATTGAAGAGAACGTAATCACATGCTCATAATCTCAATAATTGAATGATAGTTGCTTGACCAACAATGCAAACTATCAATTGGAATTTGGACCAGGCTAACCAACAATAGAACGAAGACTTTTTGGCTGAAACTGAAAGTAGGCCTATAGTATAGGCTGGATTTAAATTTCAGCCCGGACCCAAACAAGGGTAGGCAGAGTCCACATTGTTTGTGTAGTTTGCAAAGATTTTTACGCTGTCCATAATGCAGGCATATGATAACTTATAGTCTAAATAAACAGAAAACAGCCAAGAACAAATTTTTTGGCAAGTATTTTCATTTACCAATTTATATTACTTAGGCTAGACTACAAAGTATGTGTAAGTCTGTATGATTTCATTTCTTTCATATTCTTTCGGCATAGCTTGCAGTACATTTCTTACACTCACCGAGAACAAAGTGTGATAAAAAAGAAAACAGTAAACTTCTCTGTATCTGCTTTTGGAAATCACTCTTGTGGCGTGCATGCTGCAGCAGACTTGCTATGCGATACCACTTATACTAACATAATCGTTCAAAAATTTATTCTGTAACAGTGTAAGGGGTACTTGTTTATTTAAGTCTGTTTAACTAGAATAATCCAGTTTAGTAATTGACAAATTGGTTAATAGTTGTATATTTATGTAATTGCAAAACGAATCCAAAGCTAGTAGATAAGAAACTCACAAATTTTAGCGATACAGCTTCTGCACCACATGGCATGCTCGGCCAACTCAATGGTACAGTAGGTCTACGCCTAGTAAAACTTTACATGTGCTGTGAAAAATCATTTGAAGACAATAGATAGTGATGGTATGTAAGATGAATTATGATCCAAACCTCCACTTAATTATGTACATTTTCAGTGGTTATAAATCATTTTAATAAATTTTTTAAAGGGTGGATGGTTAATGTTGCAAGTTGCCCTACTGTAGCTATCTACAAGGCTATGTGTTCTCGTAATCAAGGTCAATTCAAACAATTTCTATAATAAGAAGATGGATGAAATGAATAAATAATACTCATATTATTAACTTTTTTTTTCGGGAGGAGGGATGGGAAATTACAAATTAAAAACGAATGTACAGTCTCAGGCTATCTTTAACATTCTTGACAGCAAGCAAAAGTTTCACTTTGTGTATCAGAATAAAGAAATTACCAGCAATTTTGCAGCATTAACTAAGATTTAATCTTACATTGATCTGTGTGTCAGTTTTCACCCAAAGTTAATTGTCATATAATTTACTAACATTCACCAACCATTGCAGAGTAATTAATTGCATAGCTCCCATGTCTAATTCACGTGTGACCCACGTTTTGTATTTATTTTTAATCAATGAATTGTTCTAAGTCAACCGTGCTTATAACCACAATCATGCACAGGACACAGAGATTTGATATTATTGATTAATGTCAGTGTACTTTGGCCCCCACGAGTTTGCTCTGATTAAAATCAAACGGGTAATTAACAATCAACATTGTTTTCCCACTTCTTTTCAAGTATCTAAGGCATTACACGTACTTGTTTCTGTTGATTGTTTTGTTTCAACTTTGCAATCTCAATTAACAGAGCAGACCTAATTTGCAATCCCAACCTACGGTATAGATGTCATAATTTAAGAGGATTGATCTACGACTCCTCGGCAGTATCTCGCCGCCTATTGTCTCAGAGAGTTTGGTCAATGCACTTAGACTCGAGTCAATCTCTTCCTCTCCATTCTTCTCATAATTTCTCTCTTTCCCCCTTTGCCATGGTCACTTACTCAAGGGCGTAGTTTATTCGCTCCCAGCACTTAAGCCAATAATAACAGAGTCTGTTTCTAAGGAACCCACCCTCCGTTAAATATAGATGACGTACGCCGCACTCTCTTTTCCGACAGTTTTCCACCTACTGCCTCTTCGTTTGTTTCTTCCTAATCACGGAAAGAACAGACCAATGTATCGGAGGGGTTTAGCCAGAAATCGGTCTCTCAATCTTCCGTTTGTCTTTCCCGTGCGTCGTCTAATGATGCGGCCTTTGACTACCGTTATTCTTCTTTGTGATGTTTTTATTTTGGTAATGGCACATGGCTCGATCAATGTAAGTCTTCTATTTTCCTACATGGAAAATTGGCTCGAGACTTGTTAACCCCGACCAACGGTATCACCCTTTCATTCACATTAAGAGTTTATACTCTCCCATTTTGTTGTGGTTCTTTCTTTTTTTCTGTTTTTTTTTTTTTTTTTCTCGTTTGTTTCGATCTCCATCATCTATGGCACGGAAGGAAAACCTGGTCGATAGAAGAACTGCAAACATTGCAGAGTACAGTATGAGTCACTGGTGTTTAACACTGTTTGATGTCTGCCCATTAGCCTCCTCCCTCGGTTAAGCGATGAGAGGGAATACTAACCGTGATGTAAGCAAGCATCATTCATAGAATCGACCAATCAGAGGGCTAGGGATTTCCTGTGTAGGGAACAGTCAATGTTTCTCATGCTGTGAATCAAACGCTAAGAGGAACAAAAATGGATGAGGTAAATGGAAACAAATTAGAGATGGTTTCAGATGGCAGAAAGTAGGGACTATCCACAATGAACATTGTCAAATTGGATGTGCTGCACTGGACGAAAGTCTTTTTCTAGTTTTCTATTTATTTATTTATTTTTTATCGGTACTGGGCTTAGTGAGTCGTCGGATAGCTAATGCGTCACTGTAACTCATCTATGAGTTGTTCTTAGAATTAACTGTGTCAAGTTTTTCGTGCTTTATGAAGTGTGCGGAATGGATTTCATATCTATTCGTCCACGCTTGTTTGTAAACTTTGGTAAGTAAAATTTTCTTTGAGTAATTTTGTTAAAGGTTTAAAAAGTAGACATTGGTTCTTGTTAAATATGGTCTTGTACTGTAAAATATATATTTATTTATCTATTTAAGAATGAATTGGTGTACAGTATATCAGTATGGAAGAAATAATTTCTTGTTCATCCACATTGGATAAATCAAGAATTTGACAGATTTTCTGACCTTCAAAACTTTTGTAATTTAACAAATGTAATGAATTTTCATTGCCAAATTTCTAACAACTGGTAGACAAATCTTGTTTCGAAGAATGTTTCTGCAAATCTCTCCCTCCAAACTTGCAAGCAACAACAAAAAGCATCAAATTGCAGGACATTTTAGATTCCCCCCCCCCCCCCACTTCTTATAAAAAACATGCAATGTTAGTAGGAGAAGATCCAAACTTGTAGAAAGAGCCACTGGCTGAAATTACTTATCTGATTTTCTTCATTTTTTGAAAGAAATTCCACAAATCATCATTTGTAAGTTTGTTTGATATACATAAATTTGGATTTTTTTTTTTTTTTTTGAAAAAGGCAAGGTTGTGAGTTACAGTTTGTTCCAATATCTGTCAAAGAGCATTGACGATTTTTCTTGCTAACAGCAGGACCAGTTTTGAAATTCTACATACAGTATTTCAAATCTATCATTCTACCCTAGTTTAGTTTAAAGAAGTTTTGTCCCAGAGGTCTTCAGTTTACTCACTTTTTCTATCTCATTGATCAAACAGTGCAATATGTTTATTCATTTTCTTCTTTCCAAAACACTGCCATGAACACTACAGATGGCAATATTCAGCTTTTAAAACGTTATTATTATAAATAACTTTTTTTTTTGTCACTGCACCGTAAATTTACGGGTAAAATTGCAAAAGAGACAAATTTACAGTGAATATCTGCTCCTTCCTGACGAGATTGCTGTGTATTTTTCACAGGCGGTGACCAAACATACCTCATAAGTATATTCTTCTTCTATGCTGCCTACTACAGAAGAACATTTTCAGGTCGACAACTCAACAAGTTGCCAAAGGTTATGGCTAGCAAGTTCATACAATTTGCTCTGGGTGAAAGGTTTAAAGCATGATTCAGTATTGATTTCCAATGACATGGCCCTGTTTTTTTTTGTAACTGCAATTATTTGAGCTAGATATTAATGTAGCAGTCAAACAATGGCATGTTTCATTTCACATTGAATGCCATTTGAATGTCGATAGTGGCCCATGACACTTTCCTTTTTTAAACAATCTACTTTCGGAAATTGATGTAAAATTTTTGTCATTTAAGTAGAAAACACTGTATAATCCTGTTCGAGTCTGTTATCATTCATTGTGTATCATGTAACATGATTCTTAAAGTCGAGACCCAGAAAACCAGTGGATTCCTCATTTAAACTCTAATTAAGAGATTCGCTGTTTTCTTGCAGCTCAGAAGCACTTTAAAACTATATTGGTTAATAGATATAGACGTCTTGTGTGCACTGAGGTGTTCAAACACATTACAGGTAGTATAAAGCTGGTATTGCAAGATTGTATCTTCATATACAGGTATAGAAAGCTGTGACAAATTTGTAGTTAATCAGTTTGCTTTCCTGCATTTTTCAGGGAATAATTTTCACTGGTATACAGATACAATAACCTAGTGAAATGGGCAAATATGTAAATTTATGACAAACTGTATTGTAATTTGTAAGTTTTGTACACAGGTGGAAGGGATTCATTATTATACAAAGTAAAGTTTTTGGACTCCATAAGTCTTTTAAAGATGATAGACACAATAATCTAGTGAAATGGGCAAATATGTAAATTTATGACAAACTATTGTAATTTGTAAGGTTTGTACACAGGTGGAAGAGATTCATTATTATGCAAAGTAAAGTTTTTGAACTCTATAAGCCTTTTAAAGATGATAGACACAATAACCTAGTGAAATGGGCAAATATGTAAATTTATGCCAAACCGTATTGTAATTTGTAAGCTTTGTACACAGGTGGAAGAGATTCATTATTATGCAAAGTAAAGCTTTTGGACTCCATAAGACTTTTAAAGATGCTGTTCAATGGTAAAACCACACAAATGGATTATAAGGCTTATCAATGTTGTTCACAAATTTGTCAGGTCAAACAATGATGTAAAAGTCAATTTTTTTCCCCCCAATTTTTGTGTAGGCCTACAGTATAATACAGTTTTAGGAAAATGGGTGGGAACAAATTTGGAACTGTATGGAATCTCTTAAAACTTACGACTTAACCTGGTGGGTAAAATCTCAAAGGTTGTGTCTTAAGATTTATAAATAACTATTTTACTTTTCACTCAAAATTTTTAAGTTCTCAGAAATTTTGTTTGCTGCTTAGAGGTGCACCATCGCACTTCTTTCCTTTTCTTATAGACTTCAGATTGTCTATGTCAACTTTAAACAAACACCCTTCAATTGAACTTGAATATAATATGTGGATGTATAAAGTTAATCTTGCAGACACAGAACCAGAGGGGTGTATGGGTCTTCTCCCCCCCCTCTCCCCCTCCTCTTTCAACCCACACAAAAATCTCAAAGTAGTTCTTTGGAAAACATTGTGTACATACCCTAACAGTGTATCAGAATGCACCATTTCACATGTAAAATTTCAAGTATTTTTGGGGGAACACCCTGTGCGGAACTCTGCGTCAACAACCCCAGGGCCACCCCTCACCCCTCCTCTCCCTTCCTCCTCTTTAAACATCCTGAATCTGTATATTAAGCCAGTGCCATACAGTAGAATGACACACGAGTCGTCACTTTTTACTTGCCAATCAGAAGCTTACTATGCCCGCTGCCCTGAAACATCCAGGGTTATCTGCAAATGTGATATATCATCTGGTAATGTGTAAGATAAGATATTCCTCAAACAAACAAGTCTTCATGGAAGAAGGAGACTTTGTCAAGTCCAAGTTGACAGCTTCACCCTGTATGGGGTAAAACCACAGATGCCTCGTACATGTGGTAAACAAATCCCGCACTCACTCACTCTCTCTCTCACCCCAGGTCAGCAGCGCCGTCCACCTCTCCCTGGAATAAAATTAACTGACATAAACTGCCGCTTTAGATTAGTACCTCCTTACCAGATATTTTTGACAGGCGAAGGCAGGTGATAGATAGGATCCCATTACAGCTTAGCATTGATCAACAATAACGCCACCATTGTTGCATCGGTCTGTTCGAAATTTGTTTTCTCTCTTTCTTTTTTCCCTCTCTCTGTGCGGTGTGACGGACTACCTCTCTGTTGTAAAGAGTATGTAATTTGGCAAATTTGGCCTTCAATGAAACTGATGTCATTGATATAATCATGTACCTTGTACATCAAGATGTCAGTTTCCCCATTCATTGGCCAAACCTCAAAGCTATTATTAATTGATGCTGATCTTTGCCAAATTGTATCCAGTCTTCTCCACACTCCTTCCCCACCACATTTTGGTGTGACCGTTTGCTTAGAACAAATGTAAAATTTGGCTTGATGAACTTTACCAAAGTCTGTTCAGGATCATCTCTATCCTCTGTATGGTTTATAGAGAAACTGGTAGGTAAGTCCTGTTCTAAACACGACCTTGTCCCCATTTCACCAACTTTCAATCTGTGTAGATACCAAAGGAATGTTTGCCTTCCTTCTCCTTGCAACCCACCCCTCACCCTCCCCCCCCCCCCACAACCCATCATTTTGAATACACGGCCAATGATGTGTTGAAATGGGCAGATAGCTTTATACAGACAAGTTTGCCGTATTTTCCTGGGAAGGTTGTACTTATACCTCTGAGACAAAAATTATTTTTCTAGGATCAATTAAAAGTAACAAAAAAAATGGGTTGACCACAAGCTGCTCTATTATGTTATTGCTACTTCTTAACGCTCATTGGGATCTATGCCAAACAAACAAAACATGAATGGTTTGTCAACAAGAAACATTTGTTTACAATGTTCCATCACCCAATCGTTCTTTACTACTGATTTGTAAACAACTTCATTCACCTGTATCCAACACAACATGTGGCTGTTTTGATTCAGAAGGCCCTATCCATTCATTGATTGACCTTCCAAGAATATCAGGGATAGTATAAATATAAGTCGTGAATGAGTCGACTGTTGTTTAACTGCTTAAAAATCAATGTGGCGAGCTGCCTGTGAGTAATCCACCTTTTATCCGAGCGAGATCCTATGTGAATGAAATGATCTGGATTCATTATAGTATGCTGCCAAATTAACCTTTTAAGAGCAGACTAATTTTGTCCTCATAATATTGATCTTTACGAGTTCTTAATCTACATTGAGAACATTGCATAACAAGATTATTTATTTATTTGTTAGTTTGTTTTGTTTTTATATTTTGCACATGGGACAATTAATATGTCACTTCTAAATTCAACTCTTCTTTCAGCTGAGACACAAAGCAACCATCTTTATTGATCTTTGTGATAGAGAAAACTGTCTTGAACGACTTCCCCAATCCGCTAAGAAAATATTATTCCATGTAAGGAAATTTCACAGATTTGGATGTTCCTTCACATATGACAGAAGACTTGATCAAGTCTAAAAATGATGTCATCATCAAGCCTTCTTGTTCGTCACTTTGTAACTTTTTTCTTTACTTATTTATTACAATGTTTATTTCTGTAATGGAAATGGCCTATTTCTTTATGGGTCAGGTTACTTCATCAATTGCAAAAGATAAATCATTTTATAAAGCGATACATATCCATCAAGCCTTGATATCAAGTTTTAAGAGAATCACCCATTAAACAGGAGTATTTTCACCGTAAATCTGGAGTCATTATTTTTCCAAGGGTACTAATGTATATTATGTGTTATCTAATCTACAAATGTGACTTGTGATTGCATTTGTTTCACTTTGACCTTGTAACTATGGGTAACATAAACATTGGACATAAATATCAACATTTATTTCACATTACAGGCCTACAAACTGTGACCTTGAGATTTCAAACCCACCTGCTAAAATTTTGTCTCAGAAAGACATGAGACCTTCCTACTTTAGTAGATCCAGACTGTGTGGGTAGACAATCAATGTTAACTGGTACTTTTCCTCACCAAATGGAAGTTAATCTGTGAATGAATAATGAAGTTAATCCACCAAATTTCTTCTTCTCCTCTTCCCCCCCCCCCTCCTAATTTTTTGAGTTGTCAATTAATGTACATTATTGTGGGACATCGAGTAGCATTGCATAATTTATGAGGCTCATCTCATATCCTTAGCAATACTGTGTATTGGAGTTGTCACATAAGTGCAATAACCCTTCACCTCTATTCCTCTTCGGACCAGCAGGTATTGTGCCTTCATTCTTAGGAGTAACAATAGGACGTCCTTGGAACAAAGCCAGCACAAATTTAGGAAAACCCTGATAATTGGTCTTGCTTAGGAATAAATAGATGGTAAAAACAAATGAAGGTATATAAAACCACTTTGGTATTGTTTTGTCGTTATTATACAATTTTTGTGAAACTTATCAAGGTGTCATGGGAGTCTGTGAAGATATATAACAGTGTTTATAAAGTAAAGAGAACAAATCTGATAAAGGCTGACCGTGATTCGCTAATCGATGGAAAAAAAAGCTACAATATATCAGACAAAACAATAACTAATTACTCTTCTAGATTTATCCCTATCTGTGCATTGTTCTCCTCTTAATGAATTCAAAATTAAAGAAAAGTATTGACAACCCTCCTCAGGTTAATATCTCCCTTTAATTGTCCGCACCACAATTGTTGTTTACCTCTGGCATCCACTCTTCACCTGTAGTGCGCACGCACACACCGTTGTAAACAACCAAGACCAGCTCTGTGTTAGTTGATATCTTAGATACTATATTTTTGCCTGTAAGCACATTTTGTATCTAGCAGTGCAGCACACACACACACACGCATGACCTTCACTCCATAGTATTTGTTATTGTGTCACCCAAGGATCAGCTGTTACTGGGAGAACCCATTGACTGTATTCTTGGCAGTGAGCCAAATAATTTGATAGGCATTGCCAATCAGGATCTGTGTTTGGGGTTCTTCTACACAAACTGTCAGGCTGTTGGAAAAACCTTTCTGTGTGGCACTCTAGCATTTTCGACATGACTATGACAAAATCGACCAACATTTGAGGTGGAAAGCTGAACTGCTTTTCAGAGTGAATTTTGATAGGATGTTTATAGCATGGAAGGTTATCTTTCTTTTGGTTAGGGCATCTTTGTGGTTGACAAGGATATGTAGAATGTCATTTTGAACATTGAGGTGTAAAGTTATTTAAAATCTATATCCATTCATGTATCTTAGAGTAGGCCTGTTAGAGATAGCAGGCAGATGCAGGGAATATATAAGAGTGTTCAAATTTGGGTAGCAGTTATGAAGGCAAATGCAATACTTGGATAAATTATTTCCCTGAGATATAAAATGTATCGATGTATGCTTTAATTTTAGGGCGATCCTTCTGTGAACAAACACATTGGCATTACAGTGAGTGAGTGTTGTCTTTACTTGTTCTGGTTTGTTTGAACACTATAAATAGGTTCTAAAACAAACAGTTATTCAACAATATTTTCCTTCTTCATGTTGCTTTCAGTTTTCAAAGTATTTGTTTTTGAAAGTTGCTATTTCCTCACCAGTTCCATTGTTAGAGCAAAGTTTTACTTTCTATTGCAGAATTTTCATCATTTTCTAACAAACATTCGCCGAAGTCGTTTCTCTTTCCTTTCTTTCTTTAGTTCTCCCTTTTTTTCTGTATTGTTTTCCTCGTGTCGTACTAATTACGGAAAAATGCTGAGTGTTTAAAGAAAAGTTTCGTTTATATATTGTCACTCGGTTTTTTTCTAATCCTTCAAATTTGCTTGCGTTTCTCTTCTTAAACATGGGAGTTGCTAATTGTGCTTCACA
>KN886895.1:5142-17357 GCA_000934455.1 Apostichopus parvimensis
ATATATATAAAGATTACCAATGCAGGACAAATTTGACAGGGAAAATAGCGAGAAGCATCATTTCTGTACGTGTGCGTGTGCGTTTGTTTTGCTATATGACCGAGGACTTGAACAAGAGAATTTCAGGTCCTCGGTTGTGATTTCTAAAGAATCACCACGTCCTCGGAAGAATTCTATTGTATGGTGTATTGTTAAGGTTAGGGTACGTGGATTTGAACAATGGAAAATACAATGGGGTCCTCGGTCTGAATGAAATACAAACATGTGTGTGTGTGTATGTATGAGCGTGTGTGCATTTGCTTTGTGTTTTAATGAGGACTGAGGAATTAGGTCATCATTCTGAATGTAAAACACAGGCTGTGTGTACGCGTGGGTGGGTGTGTGTGTGTTGGTGGGTGGTGGAGGGGGGGGGGACGTGATGTATGAACTTCGTCTATGTATGGGAAAATTACAGCGAGTTTTCGTATTTCATTTATAAACGTACACCGATGTAAGCGGTATTGAAAAATTTGATCTTACTTTGTCAACTTGTGCAATAAGAACTTCCACTGTAAGACAATACATTTATGTTGGCTTCATGGACACTTATACATACATTAAACTAACGGATACGGTATAAAATTATGTAACTCACATGGAGACGGTTAGGGTTGTTTGACTATTACTTTTCTTTCAATTCCATGTTAAAAGGCTTAATAATTGTATACATAATTATACAAACTATATTAAGTTTTTGAAATAGCCTAAGTATAGACAAGGAAATTTCATATTACAGACATTATAAGAACATTAGTGTGTGTGATATTCATAGGCCTATATATCTTATTATACTGCAACCTAACGAACATCCACATGCACCTGATAAATTGGTTCGAATTTAAACGGACAAGAACTGAATCAAATCTTCTTGAGTTACTGGTGATTGCGTGTTCCAATTTAATATTACGAAACCACTTTATAAATATACATATCAAATAATACAATCAAGCTATGTATCAAAATATGAAGCAACATCTGAATAAAAGACCCAAAGACAGATTAAAAAAAAAGTATGCTTCCCGTACCGGGAATCGAACCCGGGCCGCGTGGGTGAAAGCCACGAATCCTAACCACTAGACCATACGGGACTAATTGTTAGTTTTGCAAAGATATAATGATATATTCATAAACTGTTGAGCCATCTCGATCATATTTAAAGAAAATCATAATGTTAAAAGAAATTGATCGACCGGTGTATCTGGAGAACAAATAATTTATCAACCCTGTGAATTGGGAGGATAGAGAGAGAGAGAGAGAGAGAGAGAGAGAGAGAAGGGGAGGAGGAAACCTTCTATACAACAGGAAAAGAAAACCAGAATTTGAGCCTAGAATTCTGCCAGGCCGTGAAAGATTAACTAATTAATTAATTTAGGTTATACAGCTGCCAATGAACTGCAAGCAGTGTGGTCGAATAGAACAGCAAGCCTTTGTTCAAAGGGGTGAAACAATCGATACACCATGAATAGAGAGCTGTCTATATATATATGTATATGTGAGAGGTGTGGAGAGTCTCTTAAGACCACAATGAGTTCACACACTATAGTCGTATTTAAGCACTGAGCTACATGTGTACTCGTACTCGTGGAATTGCACTCGGGTCATTTTGAGCGATGTAAGTACTTGTGCTAATAGAGCCTTGTACCCGAACTCATAACCAAAAGAAATAATACTGGGACCCGTACTCATGTCAAGAGAAATGATACTGGTACTTGTAAAGGCCAATCGTGCTGTTGTTTACTCATAATACAGGTTAATCTATAGACCAAAACAATTGATTATCATAGTCGCTACTGAGTGGCAGTTAGTCTGTATATATTGGTGTGACTAATAACCTAAGGTTGAATAAATTATTACCTTGCAACTATGGTTTGTAAATGTCACTACTACATGGTTTTATAAGTTTATCATGATTTATTTGTTTTCTTTCCTTTTCCTTATTTTAATTTGATTTCTTTCAGTTGCTGGTGTGATCTCAAGTGGGGACCCTACAATAACCCGAATGATGTGAAGGACATGTACCAAATGTATCACTTTGACCCCGTTCAAAAGAGTATTCTTTTTGACCTGACGTGCCGGGATATGTTGCGAGAATGCCGTTCATTTTGTATGGACTATGCCCAGGATTTCTTCCACCAGACCGTTCCTGTAATCTCCGATGCAGGCGGTATTCGCGCCTGTCATCATTTTTCGTCGACCATCTTACGGACGAACAGTCGACACATTTTCCTGACTTACAAAGCCGACCACTGCCAGGATACCGTGCACGAGTATTTAGGTGAGGTCTGCTGTTGGAAATGTAACACGGGGGAGCGTATTCGGTACAACCATGGGTGTCTCAACAATCCGCCTAATGATTGCGAACTTTACGTTCGATAGGAACAACGACCTGCTTGAAGCCTTTGAGACTTTTGTCAACATTTGTGTATGATCTAAATACTGAATAGATGAGGAATTTAATAGGCTCTGTAGTATGAAAAGCATGCAATAGTTAGTTTTCTGTCAGTAAAAGCAATAGTTGGTGGGTACTTTAAGTTTACCAAACCGTCATAATTAGTGTATTAGGAAAAGGAAACATTAAAACAGGTAAGCCTTGTGTTATTTGATCAAAATAAGACATTCTCGTAAAATATTCCCATCAAATGAGGCAATAATAAGCAAGTAATTAATCAGTCCAGTCGGTTCTCACCATCCCAGAACACTTACCTTTTCAAATTAAATAATCAATCACATATAACAAGCTGATAATTCAAAACTTTAAAACTTTTTGATTTGTACTTGGTTATTGTTGCTTTTTTTTTTATAGCATTTCAAGATAGCATATAATATCAGCAAATTGATCAAGATATTAGCTTAAAGCAAGTATTTATTGAGAATTTTTTTTTATGCGAATTATTATATTTGGGTGTAATATATTTGATCTACAGGGTGTGTCTCTCTGGTATTAAAGGATTTAAAACGACTTTTTGGTGGCAAACAATGTCAAAGTTTTGTTAAGAGAAATATAGTCAACGCTACTGGTTGAAACCTCCATCTCAGTATCCTACCTCTAACTCGAGATCCGATGGATTGAATGTAACCTACATTGACTTGCTTAACCTTCAAATACTCCATGAAGTTGAATCACAGTAGGGAGTCTGTGACGTCATGAGTAATAATGCTCTTCAAAACAATTTAAACTTAGACTAATTATAATCTTCATATTGTTGTATCTTTGAAACCTGAATACATATGGAATGTTTACTTAATTGTCAAAGTTCTCTGAATTTCATAACAATGCATGTTTTTCATTAAAATGTCTTTTTTCCTCTGCATTAATGATTGACAAATGATTTAGAAAAACAAAGACATTTTACAGCTGAATTGCACTGATGACATCATCCATTCTGCTGTTGCCAGATGCATTTACAAAATATCACAAAATTGATAAAACTCATATCTTCGCGATACAAAATGCTATGAAGATGTAGTTTTCGCTTAAAGATTCAAATAATTTTCAGCACTTTTGCAAAGCAATCAATTTTACCCATCAGAAAAACGTAATATTGCTATTTCATATTAACGACACACACTCACCCACACACTCATCATCCGCCTGCATGACTAAATAGGTTGTGATTATCATCGAAACCAAAAACCAAGAGACCCGCGGTTAAGATATCACCTCTCAGTGAAACTGGTATACACTTGTATACAAAATCTTGTGAACCATAAAAACTTGTGGACACAAAAATTGTCAGGTAATTATTTTCACCAAGCAAACAAATATTCCTAAAATTGTTAACAAACTTTTCGTAACATTTTGAAACCCCTAAGCCTATCCATGACGTAATTGGTTTGTTACTATATACACGCTTAACTAAACCACTAACCCACATATAATTTGAAGCGGTTTTTTCACAGACGTCTGCATGTGATAGGAACGTCAACACGCGAAAAACAAACTTAAAACCAGGCGCTTGTGAACGTCCAAAATAATGATGCCAAAGAGTTTACAATGGCGTTTTGAGAGTAATGACATAGCTGCAAAAGATTTGTCAGTTATAACAGCTAAATCTAGTTTAGGTCAATGTTTACATGTTTAAGCATGAAAAGTTTTCGACAGTGAAAACTATGTATATACAAGACTTTATAGACCGTACCTAGGGCACAATAACCTCAATGAACAATGCTACCAGATGCAAGTGTACAATGAGTTTGAGTGGAAAGGGTGATACGACTAAGTTAAGTAGCTATAGATAGTGTCAGGTGGCGTTAGGCGTGGATAGGGAACAGGATATTGAAGCTTTTCAAAAATGAAAGAATTTTCTATGACTGGCAGTTATATATCAACTATTGGGGTCCTAGACATTGAGGGCCCTGATTCGAACAGGCAGTCGTAACAACTCCTTGAATCAATGATGAACCACCTGAACCGCATATTGCAACTGTGCTTCTGAGTGTACTATGTAGTATGTTTAATTAACCGGAAAAGACTTGCAAATGAACAGAAATGTAAGCTTTTAAAGAAGTAAACTTTGTAGAACATAGCTTACGAATTACATGCTGATAATAGTATGACTATTCATCAAGCAGCCTTGTAAAACACATCATCCGATCTCCAAATATTATCGATGATTCCATCAGATGGGTCACATGTAGCTAGTTATCTTTATTTACCATATCGTACTCTGTGGTAGATACGGATCTATTACCAGGGACGCTACTATCCCATTCAGACTTGTTTACTGTATAGTAAGGCATATTAAGTTTCTTTTCGTCGTCATTAGTATCAAGAATGGGTTCTCAGTTCTCTGAATGAATCGGTTTGCTTTCAACAGGACGAACCATTTTGCTTTCGTCATGATGTCCACACGAGCTTCCGATCTTAACAGCATGCCGTTGCGATTGCTTAGGACTATTTACTTTTGTGTAGTTGTCATCAGGTAGAGATGTTTCCACTACATCCTTCATTTGCATCGATGGAGAATCGTATTCGTGACTATTATCATTAATGTCGTCATACGTTGCGTTATTATCTCTGAAAACATCAGAAATTGTGCGTTGGTAGGTATGGTTGTAATATGGCGTATTGTAGTCAGATTCGTGTTTATTATTCGCTTTTTTCACTTTACGGTTCGACTTATTTTGTTTCAAGCAAAAACGGTAAACAATTAAAACAACGACAAAGACCACTACTAGACTAACTAAACTGACTCCAATGACGATTACGACCAAAAATCGATTTCCATTAGCCAATTGACTTGGACCATCCACGTTAAACCTGTTTGTGGTGTCTCTCATTTTAGTTACCTTCGAAGTCATTGAGTCCAAGAGGGTTCCTTCCTTTAACATTGGTTCTGTAGTTAGGGGAAAGCAAATGTCCGTTGACGTCACTGATTCCATTGAGTCAATAATGATATCATTAGATGATTCACTCTCTGGTCCTATCGCACATCGACGTGTCGATGCCGATCCCCTGAAACAATGATAATTAGTATTATTATCAGTAGATGATGTATAATGTACTATAACTCTTTTAATCGCCTTTCCTTTATGGATCACCATTTCATAGAGTGGTGACAAAAGATCTGCTTGTCTACTGTCTATTACTGTGGATAACCAAGAACAATTATCCATCTCTCTACAGTAACATGACAACAATATCCAATCACCAGGTTTGTAGGGCTCCCCCACGGTACCATTACGAAAACATTGAGGACTAGTATCATATTTAACATTTAGATTGAGCGTCGCTACCTCTATTACCTCTCTTCCATCCATACACGTATATCTTACGTTACATTTGTACATACCACCATCGCTGATCGCTACAGTATTGATTCTGTACTCGGCAAAAATCGTTTTTATTTCTTCAGTTACGTTATTTCCATTTTTATCCATAATCGTCACTGTTTCAATATTTAAATTGCCATCATAAGAACACCGTAACGTAATATCCGTCTCACCAACGAAAACCACTTCGTTATACTCGCCATCCATTAATTCGAACATTACCTGTGCTCTTCCAAACGATGAAATTAAAACGTACATCACTATCACTTCAAAGAAAATTGTTCTTCTCAATCCTTCAAACTGATACATCTTTCTCCTTCCACTACCCCTTTCTCGAGAAATATAGTTTCCAAAACTTCTTCACTTTGTTTCTTCTTTACCACGATATTAATCCCCTGGGCAGTCGTCCTGACAAATACAACCGTCACTTAGTGTTTGGCGAATGCACTGTACAAATGTGTATAGGACTAAACGAGTCGAACGCCGTTTGCTTTATGTTCTTCATTGCCATGTCAGCTTGTATGTAGGAATTGCTGCAGTGATTACAGCCACTCTGCTCAGCAGGCATAAAGATTGGTGTAAGACGTCACTCCTCACACAATAGAAATTCCTTTTTTATATATATTATTTCGTAATTGGTGTATGATGTCAAGTGAAGTGTAAAACGTAACCTTTCATACGAACCCCAGCTTTCCATTTATGCCATCAAAGCCTATTGTTGATAAAATATTGTTCTTCGGCATGCACTGATGAAATTGTTTTGTTCTTTTGTTCTTTTCTTTTTTGTGGGGGGGGGGGGGGGGGGGGGCGGGGAAATGGCTCATGCACTTTATAATTATGTATGTTTTTCCGTTAATAGTTAGCTTTTTGTCGTATCTGTGTCGAAGCCAATATAGGTACAGCCCACATTTCTAGGAAGGCAGAAACTACTTATCAAAAGAAAATCACGGCACAAAACGTATCGTAACTCACTATCTAAGTATATTTCCCTGAAATTATTATTTTTAGCCTACCGGCTCTAATTTATTCTGATATTTATGCAGATCTTTGGATTCTTACAACTATTGTAAATTTACCGTAATTAAGAAGGAATCGGCAACTAGTTTGATTTTATACATGCAAAATTCCCGGGCCGTCTTCAATCGCATTTGCCATTAAAATACATAAAGGGTTAATATAGGCCTGCTGTTATGCAAATGAGTACAACAATCCAGCTCAGACTTGTGATCCTTGTGATCCAAATTTAACTCATTATGCATTCCATCCCATCTCAACCCCTCCCCCGCCCATCCCAGCCCCTCCCCCTTTCCGATACTCACCTTCATGTTATTGATCCTCGCAAAATTGGTGCTGTACCGAGCTTAGATATGAACACGAATACGAGGACTATTAACTCCGTTGGCCAGCCGAATACGTTTTTTTTTCTCTGGCTGCATATTAATATAGAGGTTAAATATCTGAATGATCAAATTGACTCAAGGTATCCTATCAACATACTGTAACCTAAATAAGAACTACAAAGTTTTCTGTATACATAGCGAACTGCATACATTTCACAATAATTGCTTCCAGTTATGTGAGACAACGTTTAAATGCTTAATAATCCTCTCATTCCAAAATAAGATACAAATAAATGATTTAAAAGAAGAAGAAATTGGAGTACATCAGTCTACTCGTCATTGCTTTTCTGTAGTATTTTTATCGAAATATGTGCCGATGTAATCAGTGGCGGATGCCCCCCCCCCCCTGACGGACCCAAATGGACTGCTGGCGCCCTTTTCAGCTCTTTACTACTTTTTACTTATTATTTGATTATTGACTTCTTTATTGCTCTCTCATCTACTTATTGACATTTCTCACATTTTGTTGGTGTAATTTGGCGATGACACCTATTTATTCTGCAAATTAGCCAGGTCCGGAAAGGGTCATTTCCGGCGATCTAGGGAGTATCTTTACTCAAAAAATTTCTGTACGCTACGCGCCAACCAGTGGTGGCGCTCCGCTTAGATAGTGACGAAAGCGCCCATACAGACCATTCTAGCCCCCCTGACCAATACCCCTAGCTCTGCCACTGGATGTAATACGTAAAGTAGAAATGATTTTCTGTGAGATCATATGTACAAAGAGGTAAAGTAAGGTAGAAACAACAAGACACAAAACTAGATGTAGTGTGATGGATGCCTTCATGCACAAACGTAACGTACAACCAAAATCAATTGCCAGTGAAAGTACACTCTGGATTTAGTGGCTTACTTATTCATTTGTATTACCATATCTGTGGTGTAGTGTCAAGAAAATAAGATATTTAATCTACTTCGTCTGAATCTGAATCAGTAAAAACAAATGCGTTAGGAATGAGTGGCTAAAACGTCTGGCTCTTATAACTAACCATGCATGTTTATAACATAGCCTTCTCACATTATGCCACGTATGGTGAGTGACTCAGGTACTCAGGCTGTATCTCTAAGAAAACAGAAAGTCGGATAAATCTACAGTGTAATCGAAAGTGTTAGTGATAACTCGAATTCGCTGTTAAACAACTTCAAATACACGCTACTAAAGTCACCGTGTTTTCGTGTATGTTTTTCCACATTAAATAGTACAAGTGCATAAAATAACACGAACATGGCAATGAAGTAGAGGCCAGTAAAACTAAAATTAAAGCAGAATGCAAAGCGCATTGAGGTTTCGATGGCTCCATTTCACTAGACTTCTGATGATTATCCAGAAATAGCTATTGCAATATAAATGGCCCGAACCACTATTTTGATTACACTATGGCATGGTAAACGCAGGTCAGTCTTATGTACATGGCAATACATACCACCAACAACAACAGGGGTCTTGTACTCAGTGATGCATCCACACACCCAGTATGAGAAGTATCCACGATTCTCATCATTAGATATCATGTAAAATGGTTTCAGAGTTTGACCTTTGGTGACCTCAAATGATATTTGACCTTATAAGCAACAAGGTTCTTGTACTCAATATGGCAAATCCATATACCATGTATTAAAAGTATCCATGATTGAGAAATCATGATTTAAAGGTTTTCAGGCCTCGACCCTGAAATATTTTTTATAGTACTCGCTATTTGGCGACCGTGAATAAAAATCTACTATCGAAACCCAAAATTCACTCACCACTATGACTGTTGTTGAAGTCTCCATAGTACAGATCTACAACATCAATATTTCCTATAAACAAAGATTAGACACTTCGGCAGATGGTGTTACGTAATTGCACATTGGAAAATTATGTTTCTGTGCTGTATTAAACTTTAATTTTTTTCTACCAAAAGTAAGTGATGAACAGAGTAGAACATGTCGCAAAATCGTTTATAAGCAGCAAGGCCTACTGAAGTGTCTCCAAAAAAATAACAAAAACAAATTTGTAAAATACATACGAAGGTAGCTTGGCTTCTGTTACATTAGGGCTCCCTCTGGTACTAGGCATATACTATACCTTTTCCCAATTATTTATCTTGTCTTTTAGCTACAGTAGGTGTGCGAAAAATATCGCTATTACTCCATGAAACTGCCTAAATCAAGCGATCTTTTACGCAATGAAAATATAAGGTTCAAACTCAAAGAGTATATATCTTCCACTCGCACCCGGTGTTCAGTGAATTTTTTTGCAAAACATCCCACTAGCAATAACATCAAACTTGTCTCAAAACTTTTTAAATTGTTATATATATTTGCGAATTATGACTGATGGCATGTAGGAAATGCCTTAATAAATAATTTAGGAGATGTGTAGCCGCCTTAAGTGTAGAAGTATTCTGACTAGAAGCATTTTTTCCTTCACGCTTTATGTGTTAACGAACCTATTTTTATCTTACCGTTGTATATACAAGCAGTACATGAATCTTTTTTCACATGTATGTATACGGAGTGCCGATGCAAATACCGACACAGTTAATTCAACGGAACTTTGACCTTACCCAAAACAATAGGCTTCTTCTACTTAATGTGGTACTGCTTCACATGAAATGCTAGATTGATCCAAGCTCCTCTTCTTGAGATATCGTGTTTACAAAGTTCTCACAATTTCACCCTTGGTGACCTCAAATGACATTTGACCTCCTCTATAATCAATAGGCTTTTTCTCCTAAATGTGGTTCTCCTACACTCGAAATATGAGATCGGTCCAAGCTTACCTTCTTGAGATATATCGTGTTTACAAGGTTTTTACAATTTGACCCCTGGTGACCCCTTTGACCTCCTGTAAAACAATTGGCTTTTTCTACTCAAGATGGTTTACATACTCACCAACTATGATATTGGTCCATGCTTCCCTTCTTGAGATATCGTGTTTAAAAGCGAGGCGTCACATATACACGCCACACACACACACACTAAACAAACAAGTCTTAAGATTTTTTTTCATTGCGTATATATTACTAAATTAAATTGCTGACTATGAATAATGCAATCAAGTATATGCTGTAAGTTTTCATCAATATTGCTTTTGTGGGAAATCAATGAAAAGCCTAAGTTTGCGCAAGCACTAGGAATGACATTATATAAATGTGATTACGTTAAGCATTATTAGCACTTTCTAGGGCAGTAACTTACGGTACTATATATTAAAATTATTAGCGATATGGGTTTTCGCTGAGTAAAAATACAAAGCAAAATAACTGGGAATAAATAATGAAGGCTTGAAACACTATGTTATATTTTCATTCAATATCGATGTTTATGTTTATTAAACGCTTAAGAGCCGCGTCGGTAGGTTCGTGGCAATTATCTGTACGAGACACCCCTTTCTTTAAACTCTTCATTTCCCCTTGTGTATAGGTAGAAACATTACCCAAGGGCACCCTATTGAACCCATGCCGCGAGGATGAAACCCCCTCTCTCTTCAGGTCTGTTTTAGCGAACTGCCAGGATGTCGCTTTGTGTACAGCTGGTCAATATTACCATATCACCGAATCTCATCAGGCGTTATACGCATGCGTTAGTATGTATCACATTCCTGTCGCAATGATTCGGAACATGGAAGTCTCTATGGCGTACTAACATGGGGGGGGGGGGGGCTTGTCCCAGCCAACTAGATGACACCTGTAATGGAGCAGGTTAGCATGTTATTCTGCCCCCACATTAAATACATAAACAAACGGGTTTATACTAAAAAAAAATATTCCGATATATAACGAAACTTGGTTAAAATTTCCGATTTAAATGTTCGCTATCAAGTTATTGGAAATAACTTGAAATCACCGGCTTTCACTCCCAACTGAGGATGTCAACCACAGAAATGAAGCAAACTTACTTTTATCTTTAAATTGGGTAAAACAATGATACAAACAGAGTGATGCCTTTTTTTACCATCTCATGGACCTTTCTCCTATTTTTTCATAATCAGGGATATAGGAGCCAGGAGGGTGTATGAGATTCGGGGGGGGGGGGAGGTAGGGATTATCTACCATCAACAATTTGCTAAAAAAATAGGAAGAGATATGTACTGTTGCTAACGTGTGCTTGACAATATTTACGAGGGAACGACAAATGAAATTGCTGGTTATGAATGATCCTTTGGGCCTCCACCAGATCTCTATACAAACTTGTCCATTACACTCCTAGCTTATAACAGTGTAAACCACACCCCACCATAAATACCCTCCTATGTTATCATAAGAGTCAAGGTCCATTTTCCAATCGGTCCCTTCACTTGTGAATTTTTCATAAAGGCCCTGCATAATGTTGTAGTTATTTTAAGTGATTATAATATGAAGTGAATTAAAGAAAATGATCTTCGGAAATACTGGAGTCAACTCTGATAATCGACTGTAATAGCATGGTGCTTTTTCATAGTCTGAGAAAATATAACGAGAGAAAATGAAAATGAAACCGTGAACAAAAGTTGAACGTTTGGGTGTAGCTTTAGCCAAAGCCTTGATGGAGTCAGCCTTTAATTGATAAAGATATTTTGCCCGAGTAGCTGTATCCGTTTCATTGTCTGAAAATATTAAAAAAAAAAAGAAGACCAAGTACTTGTACGTTTAGGTAGGTAGCCAATTTCTTGTTGATGAAGTCAGCATTTAACTAATAAAGATACTTTGCACGAGAAGCGGTATCCGTTTCATAGTCTGAAAAGATAAAAAGAATAAGCAAAGAAAAGGAAACCGTGGAAAAACTAATATGTTTGAAAAGATTGGGCAAAAATCTAAATGAAGTCAGTGTGTAATTTAAATGTTTCAAAATTTCTTTATTCCAGTATAATTATATAAAATTTATAAGTAGGATCAATTATATGTACATATAAAAAAGAAATGATTAATTAACTAAAGTGATTAGAACATACGTTTGAAAAGGCTGGACAAAAATCTAAATGACGTCAGTGTGTAATTTAAATGTTTCAAAATTTCTTTATTCCAGTATAAATTATATAAA
>KN886895.1:17527-31121 GCA_000934455.1 Apostichopus parvimensis
CATGTCTGGCAGTTGTATATCAACTATTGGGGTCCTAGACATTTAGGGCCCTGATTTGAACAGGCAGTCGTGACAACTCCTTGAATCAATGATGAGCCACCTGAACCGCATATTGCAACTGTGCTGATGAGTGTGCTATGTAGTATGTTTAATTAACCGGTAAAGACTTGTAAATGAACAGAAATATACGCTTTTAAAGAAGTCAACTTTGTAGAACATTGCTTACGAATTACACGCTGATAATATTAAGACTATTCATCGAGCAGCCTTGTAAAACACATCCGATCTCCAATTATTATCGATGATTCCATCAGATGGGCCACATGTTTCTAGTTATCTTTATTTACCAAAGCGTACACTGTGGTAGATACTGATCTATTACCAGGGACGTCACTATCCCATTCAGGCTTGTTTACTGTATAGTAAGGCATATTAAGTTTCTCTTCGTCGTCATTAGTATCAAGAATGGGTTCTCGGTTCTCTGAATGAATCGGTTTGCTTTCAACAGTTCGAACCGTCTTGCTTTCGTCATGGCGTCCACTCGAGCTTTCGATCTTAACAACATGCCGTTGCGATTGCTAAGGACTATCTACTTTTGCGTAGTTGTCATCAGGTAGAGATGTTTCCACTTCATCCTTCATTTGTATCGATGGAGAATCGTATGCGTGACTATTATCATTAATGTCGTCATACGTTGCGTTATTATCTCTGAAAACATCAGAAATTGTGCGTTGGTAGGTATGGTTGTAATATGGCGTATTGTAGTCAGTTTCGTGTTTATCATTCGGAGTGGTATCCTTCGTCATCTTATCATCTTTATTCACTTTACGGTTCGACTTATTTTGTTTCCTGCAAAAACGGTAAACAATTAAAGCAACGACAAAGACCACTACTAGACTAACTAAACTGACTCCAATGACGATTACGACCAAAAATCGATTTTCATTATCCAATTGACTTGGACCATCCACGTTTAAGCTGTTTTTGGTGTCTCTCATTTCAGTTACCTTCGAAGTCATTGAGTCCAAGAGGGTTCCTTCCTTTAACATTGGTTCTGTAGTTAGGGGTAAGCAAATGTCCGTTGACGTCACTGATTCCATTGAGTCAATAATGTTATCATTAGATGATTCACTCTCTGGTCCTATCGCACATCGACCTGTAGATGCAGATCCACTGAAACAATAATATCTCGTATTGGGATCAGTAGATGATATGTAGTTTACTATTACTCTTCTAATCGCCTTTCCTTTATGAATCACCATTTCATATAGTGGTGGCGAAGGATCTGCTCGTCCACTGCCCATTACTGTGGATAACCAAGAACAATTATCCATCTCTCTACAGTAACATGACAACAATATCCAATCACCAGGTTTGTAGGGCTCCCCCACGGTACCATTACGAACACATTGAGGACTAGTATCATATTTAACATTTAGATCGAGCGTCGCTACCTCTGTTACCTCTCTTCCATCCATACACGTATATCTTACGTTACATTTGTACATACCACCATCGCTGATCGCTACATTATTGATTCTGTACTCGGCACAAATCGTTTTTATTTCTTCAGTTACGTTATTTCCATTTTGATCCATAATCGTCACTGTTTCAATAATTAAATTGCCATCATAAGAACACCTTAACGTAATATCCGTCTCACCAACGAAAACCACTTCGTTATACTCGCCATCCATTAATTCGAATATTACTGTGCTCTTCCAAACGATGAAATTAAAACGTGTATCAATATAACTTCAAAGAAAATTGTTCTTCTCAATCCTTCAAATTGATTCATCTTTCTCCTTTCCACTACCCCTTTCTCGAGAAATATAGTTTCCAAAACTTCTGCACTTTGTTTCTTCTTTACCACGATATTAATCCTCTGGGCAGTCGTCCTGACTAATACAACCGTCACTTAGTGTTTGGCGAATGCACTGTACAAATGTGTATAGGACTAAACGAGTCTAACGCCGTTTGCTTTATGTTCTTCATTGACATGTCAGCTTGTATGTAGGAATTGCTGCAGTGATTAAAGCCACTATGCTCAGCAGGCATGAAGATTGGTGTAACACGTCACTCCCTTTTTTTTTATATATATTATTTCGTAATATGGTGTATGATGTCAAGTGAAGTGTAAAACGTAACCTTTCATACGAACCCCAACTTGCCATTTATGCCATCAAAGCCTATTGTTGATATAATATTGTTCTTTGGCATGCACTGATGAAATTGTTTGTTCTTTTCTTCTTCCTTTTTTTTGTGGGGGGGGGGGGGGGGGGGGGGGGGGCGGGGAAATGGCTCATGTACTGTATAATTATGTATGTATTTTCGTGAATAGTTATGGTTTTGTCGTATCTATGTTGAAGCCAATAAAGGTGCAGCACACATTTCTAGGAAGATCGAAACTACGTATCAAATTAAAATCATGGCACAAAACGTATCGTAACTCACTCTCTTAGTATATTTTCCTGAAAGTATTATTTTAAGCCTACCGGCTCTAATTTATTCTGATATTTATGCAGATCTTTGGATTCTTACAACTATTTTAAATTTACTGTAATTAAGAAGGGATCGTCAACTAGTTTTTAGATTTTTTTGCAAAATTCCCCGGGCCCTCTTCAATCGCATTGCCTTAAAAATACACAAGGGTTTAATATAGTAGGCCTGCTGTTATGTTGACGCAAAATGTGCACAACAATCCAGACTTGACATTTGAGCCAAATTTACCTCATTATGCATCCCATCTCAACCCCTCCCTTCCCCTCCCTTCCCCTTCCCCTCCCATCCCCGCCCATCCCAGCCCCTCCACATTCCGATACTCACCTTCATGTTATTGATTTTCGCAAAATTGGTGTTGCACCGAGCTTAGCAGTAAAAATATCGAAAGGAAATGTGCTAGTGAAATGTTTTCTTAGAGTTTTAGCATCACGTTACACACGTATCGTTTGTCTTGTGTTTACTGTACTTCACGAAGTTCAAGTTTGTGTTTATGAAAAAATCACGGTCATCACGATCACCCTATGTTCTCGTCAGCTAGAAAACGACTCTGATAATGACAGTACAAGTAAATATTTACTGACAATCGTCTAAGAATTTATGTTAACTAAGGAAGAGTTAGCTCGGTCAGTTGCTTACTAGCTGTTTAACCTGCTAATGATAATAAAATAGAATTCGTTGGTTAACACAAAATGTTTGCCCCAGATGGAGAATCTTCCCAAACGTAGATATTATTGTAATACCCCCTCCCGAGAAACTACAATCAATTGCTCTACCCCCATATTTACGCTATTAAGATGTTATATTTTCGGAGTTTAGGGCCGAGCGTAAACCCCATTATGACCACTTGGAGATCGTAAAAAATTCAGTAGTGGCTGACAAAGTGTTCGAAGATACCAAATTGCACGAGGCTTTATCCATGTTCGCGGGTGGTATCTTGGCGGTAAAATAAATTTCTCTTGAAGTTTACCATCTACACTTCCAATTACAAGTTGAAAAAACTCGCTGGCAAAAGTGGGGATTAGGTCGGCAAAGATGGAAACATGTGTTCATCAACGTAAACGAACAATCAACTGAGAGATGCCTTGTCTGATAACTTATAAGAAGAAACAGTGAAAGGAAACTTACAAAGAAAATAAAATCTTATACAAAGAAGAATTGTCCAATAGCAACATCTGTAATTTCCAGCCGTATATGCAACATTTTTACCCCTTCAGTATTCCCTGTCTCAAGCCTGACGCCAGGTGTACCTTTGTGATTATTGGACAGTGATTGGTCTAGTGTTACTTTTTGCATCTTTGTTGTTCAACTAACATAGCCCTGCTCAAATGTTTTGTCACTGCTAGGCCTGTGTTCTGGGCCAGTTGCGTGCGCGGCTGTACATGTATGGTATTGTGGATTGCGTAATGTACCTTTATAGTTTTAACGATCATGTTTTGAACACAAACTGTGCTCAATGTGTTTGAAAAGATTTTCTCCACATCCTCTACTGTTAAATTGGAGTAAAATAATCAGAACAACACAAAGAGGTCAAACACGTTGGATTAAACAATTTATTTTGAACTACATCTCGTCATTTGAGTATGTACTTCTCAGAACTACTCACGTTTATGGCAAGCCATGTGGGACAAACACCGCATAATATATCCGCGTATTAATTCGAATATATACGCGTATTAATTGGAATATACATGTGATGTACATGCGTATAGTTTCGCTTTTTGAAGCGATCTCGCGAGCCCGCCAAAATATTTATCGTTGATATATGTACACAGCAAGAGCGGAAATGTGTTCTCGTGTACATTCGACTTAATCCGTGCATAAATTGGATTTAATCCCCATATGTATTCTATTTAATACGTGTATATATTCGAATTAATACGTGTATATATTCGAATTAATATGCGGATATATTTAAGCCATATGATTGGCTAATAATATATACGCGTATATATTCCAATTAATACGCTGATATATTATGCGGTGTTTGTCCCACATGGCTTGCCATACACGTTGGCCCCCAAGTCGGTCACCTAACTGATGCACGCATATAAGGGCTTAGTCTAATGTTAGGCCTAGATATCCACTCTCAAGCACTTGTATATGGCGTATGCCGATCGCAGTTGACAATGTCGTCTAGCAGGAAAGCTTTCTCTTGTTGCAATTTACGTTCATATTGCAAAAAGAACAGAAAATAGGGTTTTTCGGTTTTCTTAAAAAAATTATAGTACCGAAATTCGGTCGGCTAAAACCGGTTTCGGTACTAAAACCGGTTTCCCGTTCAAGCCTATGTACACTGTGTAGTGGGCATTGACCCTAGCTGCATGTATTTACTGTGCACTAGTGTCCAATAACCGACGGTAGCAAGCTGTGTGTGTATTTTCTGGGATCGATGGTGGTGTCTAACACTTTTGTTACACCTCAGTCGAAACTAAGTCAGATTACCGGCATGAGACGTTTCTTTGTGCGCGAGTCTTCAATGCCTTTAAAGCCAGGCGCTTGTGAACGACCAAAATAACTGTGTCAAAGAGTATAGTATACAATGGCGTTGTGAGAGTAATGACAAAGCTGCAAAAGATTTGTCATTTATAACAGCTAAATCTAGTTGAGGTCAATGTTTTACATGCTTTGTATGAAACGTTTTCGTCAGTGAAAACTCTGTTTATAAAGACTTTATAGACCGAATCTAGGGTACAATTACCTCAATGAACAATGCTAACTGATGCAAGTGTACCATGAGTTTTGATTGGAAAGGGTGGTACGACTACGTTAGTAGCTATAGAATATTGTCAGGTGGCGTCAGGTGTGGATAGGGAACAGGAAATTGAAGCTTTTCAAAAATGAAAGAATTTTCGTTTTACTCGCCATCCATTATTTCAAATATAACTTGGGCTTTCCCGAAAGAGATAATAATGGATATCCATATGATTGTAATCAAGACATATTTGAAATTCCTTTCGGAAGACACATCTTATAGTTTCAACACCAAACGTCGTTCAGTAATGTTTTGTTTTCTTAAAATATATGTCACGTAAGGTTGAAGAATATAACTTGTTGCGAGTCACGATGTGAATTTCAACATGATTATTATCTGGGTTTTTGAGAATAGAATATCGTTTGGTAGCGTCTGACAGTTGAATACACTCACACATTGGATTACAAAGGAAATGTTATTAAATGGCTTTGTCTCGTATGACCTTATATACAAAATATACCATCACAACACTTATTTCAAAATGACGCGAAGCCGAGTGTGTAAAACGGTGTGAACTATATTGAAAAATAACACCTCTTAACTCCTCCTTCTTTTTAACAATGACACCATCGATATCTATGTGAAAAGATCTGTTTGGAAAACCCTCCCTACAATATAATGGTAAATTGGCTCTTGTACAGTTATTAACAATAGGACTCCTTGAAGTTTGTCATATTCTGTGAACTAAAGTTGGTTGTACGTTAGTTTGTAAAATAATATGTTCGCCTTTTTCATTCGCCTATATTTAATTTCAATAGAAAGTCCGTGAAAGTTTATTCTCTTTACTTTTCCAATAAAAGTGTAACTTTTAACACGTTTCAGACGTTTTCATAATATACATTTTCCCTTTATTGGGATTGAATATTTATAGATACGTGCTCTTATCACGAGCTCATTTATACAAGAGTACATCGTTATATTTCATGAAACTGTGTTGTCTTTAATATGTTTTAGTTCCGTAACCAATCACAATCTAGAAGCATCTTCACAACATGGAATCAATTAGCATTAAATCAATCGGAGTGCAGCTGCAATGTGTGGATTTTTCAACAAAAGCGCAAATATTGTTTGATTTTGTGAAACAAAAAGCCATTATCTAGTTATACTTTAGTAGATTTTCCAACAAAACAGTTTTTTTTTTCAAATAATAAAAAGGGCACTTTTTAGGTTTTAAATCTTAACGGAATTTTGAAATTCATTAACAGCAATTGGGGCAATTATATTATTTATTAGTAGTTATTATTTTATTTATAGTTTATTTATTATCTTAGTTAGTTTTTACTTATTTATTACGTTTCCACAAACGTTTAAGGCATGTGCCCCTGCCCCGCCACCCCTGTCAAAATGGGAGAAGGTTCTAGCTTAGCCACTGTCACTTCTTAGAACCAAAGAAGGAGAAGTCACTGCCTTTGAGTAGAATCACATCCAATCTGCCAGTGAGCCGAGTCATTCTCGATACTCTCTCTCTGCATGGATGAATTCTATAGAGCTGAGGTATTAAGGTTGTATGTTTCTGAGACCAACTAAACTCCATTCATTCAATTGTTTATGTTACCATGATATCATTTCGTCATTAATTTCTGTAAAAACAGTGGAGAAATAATGTTATTATACAAGAAATAACGACGTTACAATAAAATAGTATGAAAACCTTTGATATGACTCTCAGTAAACTTAACAACTGCGAAACACAAGAAATGAAGGTTATAATTCTTCGCAATAATTTGGTTCCACATAGGGCATGAAATCATCAAACCAAAAAGCAGTGTATAAATTTTCTTTTTGTTACCTGTATATGCATTCTGGACACTGACAAAACTTGGTTTCTACGATGAAGCAAGAAGTTTTTCAACTAGCAAAAACCGGTTGCTGGTGAAATAAGACAGACTAAGGCATGTGGGCATCACGTTTACATTAACAAAAAACATGACTGGAAGTTATATATCAACTATTGGGGTCCTAGACATTGAGGGCCCTGATTCAAACAGGCAGTCGTAACAACTCCTTGAATCAATGATGAACCACCTGAACCGCATATTGCAACTGTGCTTCTGAGTGTACTATGTAGAATGTTTAATTAACCGGAAAAGACTTGCAAATGAACAGAAATGTAAACTTTTAAAGAAGTCAACTTTGTAGAACATAGCTTACGAATTACACGCTGATAATATTATGACTATTCATCAAGCAGCCTTGTAAAACACATCATCCGAACTCCAAATATTATCGATGATTCCATCAGGTGGGCCACATGTATCTAGTTATCTTTATTTACCAAAGCGTACACTGTGGTAGATACTGATCTATTACCAGGGACGCTAGTATCCCATTCAGGCTTGTTTACTGTATAATAAGGCATATTGAGTTTCCCTTCGTCGTCATTAGTGTCAAGAATGAGTTCTCGGTTTTCTGAATGAATCGGTTTGCTTTCAACAGTACGAACCGTTTTGCTTTCGTCATGGCGTCCACTCGAGCTTCCGATCTTAACAACATGCCTTTGCGATTGCTTATTACTATCTACTTTTGCATAGTTGTCATCAGGTAGAGATGTTTCCACTACATCCTTCATTTGTATCGATGGAGAATCGTATGCGTGACTATTATCATTAATGTCGTCATACGTTGCGTTATTATCTCTGAAAACATCAGAAATTGTGCGTTGGTAGGTATGGTTGTAATATGGCGTATTGTAGTCAGTTTCGTGTTTATCATTCGGAGTGGTATCCTTCGTCATCTTATCATCTTTATTCACTTTACGGTTCGACTTATTTTGTTTCCTGCAGAAACGGTAAACAATTAAAGCAACGACAAAGACCACTACTAGACTAACTAAACTGACTCCAATGACGATTACGACCAAAAATCGATTTTCATTATCCAATTGACTTGGACCATCCACGTTTAAGCTGTTTTTGGTGTCTCTCATTTCAGTTACCTTCGAAGTCATTGAGTCCAAGAGGGTTCCTTCCTTTAACATTGGTTCTGTAGTTAGGGGTAAGCAAATGTCCGTTGACGTCACTGATTCCATTGAGTCAATAATGTTATCATTAGATGATTCACTCTCTGGTCCTATCGCACATCGACCTGTAGATGCAGATCCACTGAAACAATAATATCTCGTATTGGGATCAGTAGATGATATGTAGTTTACTATTACTCTTCTAATCGCCTTTCCTTTATGAATCACCATTTCATATAGTGGTGGCGAAGGATCTGCTCGTCCACTGCCCATTACTGTGGATAACCAAGAACAATTATCCATCTCTCTACAGTAACATGACAACAATATCCAATCACCAGGTTTGTAGGGCTCCCCCACGGTACCATTACGAACACATTGAGGACTAGTATCATATTTAACATTTAGATCGAGCGTCGCTACCTCTGTTACCTCTCTTCCATCCATACACGTATATCTTACGTTACATTTGTACATACCACCATCGCTGATCGCTACATTATTGATTCTGTACTCGGCACAAATCGTTTTTATTTCTTCAGTTACGTTATTTCCATTTTGATCCATAATCGTCACTGTTTCAATAATTAAATTGCCATCATAAGAACACCTTAACGTAATATCCGTCTCACCAACGAAAACCACTTCGTTATACTCGCCATCCATTATTTCGAATATTACGTGTGCTCTTCCAAACGATGAAATTAAAACGTATCAATATAACTTCAAAGAAAATTGTTCTTCTCAATCCTTCAAATTGATTCATCTTTCTCCTTTCCACTACCCCTTTCTCGAGAAATATAGTTTCCAAAACTTCTGCACTTTGTTTCTTCTTTACCACGATATTAATCCTCTGGGCAGTCGTCCTGACAAATACAACCGTTACTTAGTGTTTGGCGAATGCACTGTACAAATGTGTATAGGACTAAACGAGTCTAACGCCGTTTGCTTTATGTTATTCTTGCCATGTCAGCTTGTATGTAAGAAATGCTGCATTGATTGCAGCCACTCTGCTCAGCTTGCATGAAGATTGGTGTAACACGTCACTCCTCACACAATAGAAATTCCTTTTTTATATATATTATTTCGTAAAATGGTGTATGATGTCAAGTGAAGTGTAAAACGTAACCTTTCATACGAAGCCCAGCTTTCCATTTATGCCATCAAAGCCTATTGTTGATAAAATATTGTTCCCTTACTTGAATTTTTGGACAAGGATATATGTACTTAGGTTTATCTTCATTTCTTTTTTTTTTGGGGGGGGGGGGGGTTGGTGGGGCGGGGAAATGGCTCATACACTGTATAATTATGTATGTTTTTTCCGTTATTAGTTATGGTTTTGTCGTATCTATGTCGAAGCCAATAAAGGTGCAGCACACATTTCTAGGAAGATCGAAACTACTTATCAAATGAAAATTAATGGCACAAAACGTATCGTAACTCACTTTCTAAGTACTTTTCTCTGATAATTATTATTTTAAGCCTACCGGCTCTAATTTATTCTGATATATATGCAGATCTTTGGATTCTTACAACTATTTTAAATTTACGGTAATTAAGAAGGGATCGTCAACTAGTTTGAATTTCTATTTTTTTCCAAAATTCCCCGGGCCCTCTTCAATCGCATTACCTTAAAAATACACAAGGGTTTAATATAGTAGGCCTGCTGTTATGTTGACGCAAAATGGTCACAACAATCCAGCTCAGACTTGACATTTGAGCCAAATTTACCTCATAATGCATCCCATTTCAACCCATCCCCTCCCCTGCCATCCCAGCCCCCCTTTCCGATACACAACTTCATGTTATTAATCTTCGCAAAATTGGTGTTGTACCGAGCTTAGCAATGAACATGAACACGAGGACTATTCACTCCGTTGGCGAGCCGAATACGCATTTTTGTCTCTGGCTGCACATATTGACATAGAGGTTAAATATCTGAATGATCAAATTGACTCAAGGTATCCTATCAACATACTGTAACCTGAATAAGAACTACAAAGTTTTCTGTATACATAGCGAACTGCATACATTTCACAATAATTGCTTCCAGTCATTGCTAGAAAACGTTTAAATGCTTTATAATCCTCGCATTCAATAAGATAGATAAAAGATTTGAAATATTGAAATTTGAATACAAAGGAGTAGATCAGTCTTACTCGTCATTGCTTTTTCTGTAGTATTTTATCGAAAATATGTGCCGATGTAATACGTAAAGAAGAAATGATTTTCTATGAGATTATATGTACAGCGTGGTAGAGTAAGGTAGACACAACTTTACAAAACTAGACGTAGTGTGATGGATGCCTTCATGCACAGACGTAACGTTCAACCAAAAACAATTGCCAGTGAAAGTACACTCTGGATTTAGTGGCTTACTTATTGAAGTACATTACTATATCTGTGGTGTAGTGTAAAGAAAATAGGCTATTTAATCTAATTCGTCTGAAGGCTGAATCAGTAAAAACAAATGCGCTAGGAATGAGTGGCTAAAACGTCTGGCTCTTATAACTAAACATGCATGTTTATTACATAGCCTTCTCACATTATGCCACGTATGGTCAGTGACTCATATACTCAGGCTATATGTCTTAGAAAACAGAAAGTCGGATAAATGTATACAATGTAATCGAAAGTGTTAGTGATAAAGAAATCACTGTTAAACTACTTCAAGTACACACTACTAAAGTCACCGTGTTTTCGTATATGTTTGTTTCACAACATTCAATAGTACAAGTGCCAAATATAACACGAACATGGCAATGAAGTAGAGGCCAGTAGAGGTTTCGAAGGCTCCATTTCTAGACTTCTGATTATTAACCAGAAATAGCTGTTACAATATAAATGGCCCGAACCAATATTTTGATTACACTATGCATGGTAAACACCGGTCAGTCTACTGTACGTGGCAATACACACCTCTACCAAAAACAATAGGGTTCTTGAACTCAATGTGATGCATCCACACACCAAGTATGAGAAGTATTCACGATTCCCATCGTTAGATATCATGTAAAATGGTTTCAGAGTTTGACCTCTGGTGGCCTCAAATGATATTTGACCTCATAAGCAACAAGGTTCTTGTACTCAATATGGCAAATCCATATACCATGTATTAAAAGTATCCATGATTGAGAAATCATGATTTAAAGGTTTTCAGGCCTCGACCCTGAAATATTTTTTATAGTACTCGCTATTTGGCGACCGTGACTAAAAATCTACTATCGAAACCCAAAATTCACTCACCACTATGACTGTTGTTGAAGTCTCCATAGTACAGATCTACAAAATCAATATTTCCTATAAACAAAGATTAGACACTTCGGCAGATGATGTTACGTAATTATACATTATGTTTCTGTGCTGTATAAAATTTAATCTTTTTCTACCAAAAGTAAGTGATGAACAGAGTAGAACATGTCGCAAAATCGTTTATAAGCAGCAAGGCCTACTGAAGTGTCTCCAAAAAAAATAACAATAACAAATTTTTAAAATACATACGAAGGTAGCTTGGCTTCTGTTACGTTAGGGCTCCCTCTGGTACTAGGCATATACTATACCTTTTCCAAATTATTTATCTTGTCTTTTAGCTACAGTAGGTGTGCGAAAAATATCGCTATGACTCCATGAAACTGCCTAAATCAAGCGATCTTTTACGCAATGAAAATATAAGGTTCAAAGAGTTTATATCTTCCACTCGCACCCTACGGTGTTCAGTGAAAATCTTTGAAAAATATCCCAGCAGCAATAACATCAAACTTGTCTCAAAACTTTTTAAACTGTTATATATATATTGCGAATTATGACTGATGGCATGTAGGAAATGCCTTCATAAATAATTTAGGAGATGTGTAGCCGCCTTAAGTGTATTAGTATTCTGACAAGAAGCATTTTTTCCTTCACGCTTTATGTGTTAACGAACCCATTTTTACCTTACCGTTGTATGTACAAGCAGTACATGAATCTTTATTCACATGTATGTACGGAGTGCCGATGCAAATACCGACACAGTTAATTCAACGGAACTTTGACCTTCCCAAAAACAATAGGCTTCTTCTACTTAATGTGGTACTGCTTCACATGAAATACGAGATTGATCCAAGCTCCCCTTCTTGAGATATCGTGTTTACAAGGTTCTCACAATTTCACCCATGGTGACCTCAAATGACCTTTGATCTTCTCTACAAACAATTGGCTTTTTCTACGCAATATGGTATACCTACTCAACAACTATGATATTAGTCCATGCTTCCATTCTTGAGATATCGTGTTTAAAAGCAAGGCGTGACACACACTCACGCCCCCCCCCCCTCCACACACAGTAAACAAAAAAGTCTTAAGATTTTTGTTGATTGCGTATATATTACTAAATTAAATTGCTGACTATGAATAATGCAATCAAGTATAATCTGTAAGTTTTCATCAATTTTGCTTTTGTGGGAAATCAATAAAAAAGCCTAAGTTTGCGCAAGCACTAGGAATGAAATTATATAAATGTGATTACGTTAATCATTTAGTCGCACTTTCTAGGGAAGTAACTTACGGTACTATATATTATATTATTAGCGATATGGGTTTTCGCTGAGTAAATATACAAAGCAAAATAACTGGGAATAAATAAGTAAGACTTGAAACACTATTGTTATATTTTCTTTCAATATCGATGTTTATGGTTTTTAAACGCTTCAGAGCCGTCGTCGGTACCTCGTGTCAATTACCTGTCCGAGACACCCCTTCTTTTAGCTCTTCATTTCCCCTTGAGTATAGATAGAAAACGCAAACACATTACCCAAGGGTCCTTTTACTTGTGTGAATTCTTCATAAAGGCCCTGCATAATGTTGTAGTTATTCTTTGTGATATAATATGAAGTTAATTAAACGTTTGCTAAGAAACGATATTCGGAAATAATGGATTCAACTCTGATAATCGACTGTAATGGTATGGTGCATTTACATAATCTGAAAGAAGTAAAGAGAGAAAATGAAAATGGTAATAGGCTATAGGCTAAATTTAGCTAATTGCATCTGCCAAACTAAGTAACTGAATCAGTAGGCCTGAATGTTTCTACAATTACAATCGAGTTATTCGGAGCTGACGAGTATTCAAGATCAAAAGAGCACTGACAAAATACCATGCAAAAATCTCAACAGTTCTTAACATTTTTCGACACTGAAAAAGGGGGGGGGGGAGAGGGAGCAGTTGCTCCCACTGCCCCTCTGGCTACGTCCCTGATATATACTGAACTTACTTGAAGCTAGCGAACAGGGTCAACCCACTCAATAGCAAAATTAGTACATAAATAAACCGAATTGAAGCTGGCGAACGTTGTACGATTGTTCTATTAGGCATTTTTGCAAAAGCATACCAAGTTTTGTAAGGT
>KN886896.1:5476-19978 GCA_000934455.1 Apostichopus parvimensis
ATATAGTGAATATGAGGAACCGTATTTTGTAAAGGAATTTTAGAATGAAGTCTCAAGTATCCAAGTCATGTCAAACGATTCTTTCGAGACCTACTCTAAAACTTCAGGTTACTATGTACCAAAAAGTGCAAATATATTTTTTCGTGAAGCAGGAAGACCTAGCTTTTGCTGGTATATATTTTTTTTCACAGACTTGTGTGAGGGCGTGAGAGTTACCTTATATGTGTGTGAAATTTGTGTGTTAGTTATGACTGGAATTAAGTGCCGAAGTATGATGAAAATTACACTACGCATTACAATATTGCTTTACAAATGTTTCATACTTACAGTATAACGACAGGTCCGTCACAAAGATATAAAAGCCAATACCTTTCAGCATAAGTTATAATCCTCTTGTACATGATTGTTATTATTACAACTATATACGGCTCTGCAACTAACAACATTCGTGACATTAATTTACATGACTGTACATTTATCTTTCAGCAGAGGTTATAATGCTCTTGTACATGACTGTTATTATTACAAGTATATACGGCTCTGCAACTAACAACCTACGTGACAATAATTCAAGCATGAATGCATTTTGCTTAGTTACTTTTACAAAGAAGGTGGAATATCTTTCTTTGTACTGCAGATACACAGTACATCTTTCAGTCTATTAAAACATGTACGCATGCGTACCACATAGACTATTTAATAAGTCATAATCATATCTTCTATACTAAGCACTGTATTATGATGCTTTTATGTCCGTGCCAAGGTAAAACAAACACAGTATACACAGGCAAGGGCTGCGGAAGCACGTTTAATCTGGGGGGGGGGGCACCAACGTCGAAGGGCACTTTGCAGAAATTCGATTAGACTGATGCAGCCTGATATTTAATACCCTTTATAACTCTTATTGTATTATCTTATTTGAGTATACACAAATTCGGGCAATATGCTGAGAATTTTTCGGGCATAATTTGCTATGTGTTTTTCAATGGTTAATAGTGGGAATAACAGACATCCGTTAATCAGTATAAACTGAAAAGTGTGTTGTAACACATCTAAGACCTGTCAGCAGATGCATCTCTGGGAAAAAAATTACTAACAGACGACTTCGTTATACTCAAAAGCTGTTTCTACTAATGACTGTGTAGGAGTCTAAACACTTTATTTCACTAGTATATAAGTGTAACTAGTAAAGTTGGTTTGAATAGCAGATGTTCAGCGTGCTGCAGTAAAGTGTCATCCAGGTGGCACAGTAGTTACTGCAAGTTTTTTCTTACTGCAAATTAAAAAAAAAAATTACTGAAAATTTTCACCTGGCGGACTCATAGTTCAACGTGTAACAGCTTTCCAGTAATTACTGTGCCAACTGTAACACATGTTACCGTGTTGCGAACACAGCGCAGTAGTTACTGATGCACGGTTGTGGAACATGAACAGTAGTTACTGTACTATTACCTATATAGACATGCGGCACATATAACATTCAGTATCGCGAGCCATGGACAATTATTGAGACAAAGGATGCTGATGGTGGAACTTAATTTATGCGTTAATCTTTTGTTATAAGTATTTCATTGTCTGACATTGTCCGGAGTACCCAATGAAAGAAGATTAACGCAATCAGCATTTTCTTGTAATCTATAAAATGAGCTGATAATTAATAAAACAACATATGATTCCAAAAAGCAATGAATTATAGTTGCCGGTTCGCTAAGTTCCAAGTTTGATGCTCCCACATATACAAGTTTCAGGAAATTAGTCTTAAATGTAAATCATGGCTTTCGAACAAATAAACGTTATTTTTTTTGCTGAACTAGTACACCACTCTGGTCGAGCCCTGTGATCATGAAAGCGGTTTTAAATCAATTAAATGTGTAAAAGTAAGTTGGCCTAACGTTTCGATCCTAGCAGGATCTTCTTCAAAGGCTAAATGACAAGTAACAGTAACAGAAGGGACAAAAAAACACGCACAGAAACGTCAGGGCAACTTACTTTTACACATCCTCTTACACTGGCTCTCTAGTGGATAAGCAGTTTGCTAACAGTTTTATTTTAAAGCAATTAAAGGTAGATTATTCTTTCCAAAGGGACAAATAGGCCTACTTACACATATTATATGTTGTCTCAGGACCTGTAAAGGTAACCCGAAGGGTACAAAGCCATTGTAATGTTAGTAATATGTGAGTCTCGAAAATGTACAATCTTACAGCATGAGTATGTGTTTACCAATGTAATTGACATGTTAGACCCCTTTATGAAAGTTTGAACATGAAGATACTGAAGGAGTAGAAGTCTATGTAATTAATAAAATATAGCACATCAACAGCCGGTCAGTCGGACAAAAGGGCAACAGGGCAGCACGGCAGCAAGACAGCCGGAAAGTCAGACAGCCGGGCAGCGCGGACATTAAAAGTTAAAATAATATGGTAAATTGAAATTAGTTGTTGTCTGTGATCCCGAAGAATAGTTTCAACGAAAGAAATCTTGACTGCTCACAATGTATGTGATTTTCCACGTAAGTTTTTTTTCTACACTTTTAACTTGTAATAATTTCCCCCGTGAGGTTAATCATATTTTTCATATTATATTCTAGAAATAATACTGTTATTACCGCTTTTTTCTGTCAAAATAATCGGGAAAATAAAATTTTGTGTGTGAGTGTGTGTAATACTAAGTGTAGTTAAAGAGTTATGAATTACCAGCATATATACCCACACACTCGAATCCAATTTAAGAAGCCTCATTAAAATACAAATAGTTATCAACAATAGTTATGTTTAGGCCTCACGTTTAAATTTCCCTGACGTTCATAGCATTGCAACTTGCACATGCTATAGAATTGTATTACCGCAAAGGCATTGTTATTAAATCTGCTATACTTACTGTCTATGGAAGAAATCCGGCTCATTGTTTCAAGTTATTCCAGATATCAAGAGGAAAATGGCCAGAAAATATCCGTCATTAATAAAACGATACACACTGTTATTAATAAGTATATGAGACCCTATATATACTAGCATGTATAATCCAACAGTGACAAAATCAATGCCGATATCTGTCACGCATGAGCGAAAACAAGTTAATATATCGATCCTGTGTTAGTGAGATGAACCTTGAAAGTCGCTATTTTTATGCGGCCATTTGGGATTTTGGGTGTTTTTCTTTTTTTGCCATCTATGACGTTCCGATGAGTCATAAATTAGCTTTTTCAACTTTCCGTTGCTTGCAAATGACGTTTTCTTCTTGTCGCTACAAAATACAGACAGTAATGAAACGTGATACCTTGTTATCTTTAGCTTGACCTGAGATGTCCATCGCTGTATCGTTTATACACTGTGTTGTGGGTATTGACCGCAGCTGTATGTACCGACTGTACAGTAGTGTCTAATTACCGACGGTAGCAAATTGTGTGTATTTTCTGGGATCGATGGTGGTGTCTAACACTTCTGTTACACCTCATTCGAAACTAGGTCGAATTACCGGCATGAGACGTTTCTTTGTGCGCGAGTCTTCACACCCTTTAATAAGGTCATATCACGATAAGGCGAGAAGGCTTACACTCAAATTTCAAAATAAAAACGTATCATACATGCACGAAAATTGTGGTAAGAATTATGAAAATATAGAAGAAAAACAACACTGTTTTAATTTTGTTCCCCTTCAAATTCTGGAGGTGGTGGGGTTGGTGTGTAGGAGGGAAGTGTTGGCTTCTATTTGTTAAAACCTAAGGCAAAAACTTCTAAGGGCAGTGCAACATGTGAATCATATGTGCATTATGTACCGCCCAATCACAGTATTTGATTTTTTTCAAACAGACAAACACAAGATGATTTTTTTTATATAAATAACATGGCAATTTTGTTGGGTCGGACACGTCTGCAAAATATACCATATTGTGAATATGACAGGGACCTTACCACTTTAGTTGTACATTGATTTGAGTGTTCAGTTTGAATTCAAGGTGGCAATGTATTGAGTATAGCACTCAACATATAACACGCCTATCAACACATGTTGTTAGAGCATATTACATGTTGGTCATAACCTGTACCGCTTCTCGGCCTTTTGGTTAAGATCATGTGTAGCATTAATGTTCCCATTCTAAGGGAGTCGCAATACACACCCTAAGATGATCGCACAGTTAAGTACCGTTGCAATGGGAATGGGGTTGAGAGCGGATCAGGCGGTTCATTGTTTGGTTTTTGGGGCCAGGTTCTTTCCTGGTTGCTTCATGTGTAGCATTATGTTCCCCTTCTAGGGGAATCGTGGTATACACACCTGACGATGACCACACAGTCACAGTCTCGAGGGAAGGGGGCTGGGGTTGAGAACGGTTCAGGCGGTTCATTGGGGGGGGGACCAGGTTCTTCCCAAGGTCACTTTCTTTCCAAAGTATCATTACGTACCCCTTCTAGGGGAACCGCGATATATACCTGACGATAATAACACAGTCTCTACATCACAATGGCGCTGAGGTTAAGAACCTATCATAACTTTTTTTTTCTTCCGTGCCCAGGTTCTTTACTTAAAATGTACCTGTTACCAGCTGACATTCCAACACCGTTATATAGCTTTTCATTGTTGATCAGAATGTAAGCCCGTTGACTTGCAGAAGGAATACAATGAAAGACAAGCAGAACTCAGTGACATTCCGTCAATGCCAAGGCTTGAACACTGCATCGTGGAGTTGGAAAATGTTGCCAACCCCTACCCCCCACCCCTCCCCCACCCGAAAAAAACAAACATTCTCAGCCAATTTATTAAAATGATCGACAGAGAGTTTTGCTGTTGCAATCTCAATTATTGCTCTAACAAGTAATTACTGTGTTAGATAAATTTCATTGAATACGAAGTTACTACTTTATTGTTTTTGTGGGGGGGGGGGGGGGGGGGGGGGGATGGAGGTGAGGAAAGGGTTGAAGTTGGAGGGTGTGACTGAGGTTGGGGAGTGTTCAATTATTTGTAGCATCATGTCACCTAGCATATGTGGCTTTTTCGAATGTATGATTTTACAAGTTCTTGTAGACCCCGTGCCAATTTAATTGTTTCTTATTGGCCAACAATAATTTATGCCTTCAAATTAAATTAAGCTCATCTACAGTGTTGTAGCTACACACAAAGAAACAAAATGAAAGAAAATATTAAAACTTCATGAACACCAATGGGCGCTAGTATAAAACTCAACGCTGTTTTTGTTTTATATTATAGAAAATACTGTTGTCTCTTTACAGCATCCGTACCTTCAAAATACGATACGGCCATTGGCGTCTCACCAGGTTACGTTTTCAGTGGTCGGTGGCGGAACAAAGAGTAGTATTGACGGATGCAAGGCTGGGGCGTCAATCCCAATTGAATTGAGGACGGGGCGGGGGCGGAGCGGTGGGGGGGGGGGGCTAAATGACTGAACATGGATCAACCATTTTTTAGTACATTGCTTATTCTGACTGTAATTTATTCCATCAGCGCAGGTCATTGACTAGCTGATTTAAGTTCCATTTTCGTTCTTTGTTTTTGCTTTCCTTTCTTTCATTTCCTTCAATTTCTTTTAACCAAAATCAAAATGTGGTCCCTTATTTAGCAAATTGTGACAAACGTTACAACGATAGCCTACACGAATGCGGAATAACAATGACATCCCGTGTTATTTATTTAGCATTACACAACAATGATATGTCGAAAGAGACGTGCGTCATATACATTACATATAAACACATTTCAATCTCGGTAAAAAAAACATGTATGGTATCATATGGAAGCTAAAACCAAGGAGTTTTATAAGATGCAGCTATGGTTTACAGAAATCATTGGGTTCAGGCAGATTAAGTTGTGTATAAGTCAATTGAAAAAAATCTTTGTTTGCTGAAAAGTGCTGTCATAGCAACCATATAGATGCTTGCAGTTCATGTATTTTAATATAACAAAATTGTCAAGTAAAATAACAGAGTGTGAAGAAAAGTGAAAGAAAAATGTTTTTTGTGTTCATACCATCCTAATTTTAATAAAGACCCTTCGTTCTGACCCACTAGAGAACTTGAACACCCTGGTGGTCTATATTCTGTATTGTTTGAAATGATGCACACACAATTTTGAATGAGCTTACCATAATTATTTCAAGTGATGTTTGCATACAACTTAAAGTGAAATATATATTTCCAATGGAAAGGCAATTTTGTGAGAGGGTATACCTTCGTTTCACTATCAATTTTACCTAAGTTGTTCCATTAGGAACAGTTAAATGCTGTATTATTGTGTACAGCTGTCTACAATGGCAACTCTGGGTGTAGCCCTGTCACAAATTGAAATTTTTGGCATACCTAGTAGTGCTTTTGTACATTTCGTATACTTACTACATAATTTCACAAATGTACGTCCGTCACAAAAAATGTACGTCCGTCACAAAAGAACTTTTGAAAATATTGCAGGGAAGTGATAAAGGTTTCAACTTCTTGTTTACTGATATGGTTAGTTAAGAGTCTTCTCCATAACATGTATCATAGTTTTTAATTGTATCCCATTCCAGTTTACAGAAATTTATCAAAAGAAAAAAATATGATCTGAAAAAAGTCACTCTGGGTACGTCCGTCACAGGTCTTTACATCACAATGGAGCTGAGGTTAAGAACCTATCAGAACGTTTTTTATCTTCCGTGCCCAGGTTCTTTACTTAAAATGTACCTGTTACCAGCTAACATTCCAACACCGTTATATAGCTTATCATTGTTGATCAGAATGTAAGCCCGTTGACTTGCAGAAGTAATACAATGAATGCCAAGCAGAACTCAGTGACATTCCATCAATGCCAAGGATTGAACACTGCATCGTGGAGTTGGAAAATGTTGCCAACCCCTACCCACCCCAACCCCCAACCCCCCCCCCCCCCCCAAAAAAAACATTCTCATTCAATTTAATGAAATGATTGGCAGAGAGCTTTGCTGTTGCAATCTCAATTATTGCTCTAAAATGTAAATACTGTATTAAGTAAATTTCATTGAACGAAGTTACTACTTTATTGTTGTTTTTTTGTTTTGTTTGTTTGTTTTTTTTTGGGGGGGGGGGCTAATTTCACAAATGTACGTCCGTCACAAGAAATGTACGTACAAAAGAATTTTTGAAAATATTGCAGGGAGGTGATAAAGGTTTCAACTTCTTGTTTACTGATATGGGTAGTTAAGAGTCTTCTTCATAACATATGTTATAGTTTTTTAATTGTGTCCCATTCCAATTCACAGAAATTTTCAAAAGAAAAATACGATCTGAAAAAGTCACTTTCTCTGGGTACGTCCGTCACAGGGCGGTTTCTTTCGTATATATGTTCGTAGTTTATTTGGATGGACAAGGAATGAAAGACCATATAAGAATAGTACGGCAGATGTTAAACAAAACCCAAATCAAATGTAATATCCAGTATATAGCCATTGAGCTATGGATCAACAAACTGTCCGAAATGTACGTCCGACTTTACGGAATTGGCCAATGTAAACTATAGGGGCTAATCCATGCGCGGCATCGCAAAGTCATATTTCCTTTTATCCTGATTTCAGAAAAGATGCCGACGGTTTGAAGCTAGCTGAATAATTAAACCTGAGTTCAGAAGAGATGCCGACGGTTTGAAGTTAGCTGAGTAATTCAAAGTAAACTTCAACCAAAAGTTTTGTTATATGAAACAACAGTCATTCAATCCACCAAACCTACGCTACCCGTGATACCCCAAGGCTATGAAAAGCCAGCATATCTTAAAGCAGCATTTTGCGTACTTTTCTATGGTTATTCTCAACCACACTGATTCCACGAGGCCATGACGACATACAAAACTAGCAGTCTATTCAAATCTTACTGGTGGCATAAAAGTCGAAAAATTTACAACTTTTAACTTTGTTTTTCTCGAAGATATTTTCCGTTGGGATCCAAATAAACCTCGCCCATAATATGAATATTTAAAAGCTACGAACTTCATTGGCCAATACGTAATACAATTATACGACACGATGCTTGGTTTGTGTAGATTGCCTATGGCAGTTGTACCAGGGAGCTGTTAGAGTCCAGCTCGCTGGTTGTACCAAGTAACCAACTCGACGTTTTGAATCTATATTTAGCAACGGCTCATAACTAAACCTGCATCCCTGATTGGTTGAATTCAAACTAGTGGGTTGGGGGAACTGTATGTGATTAACATTCAATGTGTAATTTGTCGGAGGACACTTTTCTCATTATCTGCAAACGTCCTAAATTACTCGCCAATTAACGCTTTGGCAGGGAAAAACTTGGCTAATATCTTAGTTTGCTGTTTTGTGATTGATATATGTAAAAAAAAAACTCGATGGACAAAAAGGGGAAAACGGCGACAAAACGCAAAATGCTGCTTTAAAGTAAACGCCAGTTAATTTATCTTGCATACTGTCTATCCATTTGGTTTGCAATGCAATTCAGGAACGGTTTATGTATCCTGCCAATCAAAATTGAAGCAGCCTGCCAGCATTCAGACTATTTAAAAACAACGTTACTATCCGGAAAAAAAATAGTTGTTCAACTATCCTCATCCAAAAGATATTATATTTAAAATGGTTAATGATCAATTTCATTTTACTGATCATGTAAAGTTATGAAACTATATACACGTTACATTTTGAACTACAGTGTCGTGAGATTTGTATTTCGGTCATTGTGCTGTTTTATCTCCATCAAGCCAAATAAGTGTTCTGTTGTCTTCCCACAATTTACGGAACATATTTCGTCGCCACCAAATATTATATTCTTGAATCCAGGCGTGGGTTCCACAGCGGTAGCAACTCCCAAACCAATTGGCCCCGTATGGATCAAAAGATTTAAGCATAGGATGTTTTGCCATTGTTTCGAAATCATGAACAATTTTGCAAACTCCTTCTTGATAGACTGGAAATCGATATTTGAACCCCTGCTGTTGTACTTTTCCTTTTTTCCTCCAATCAAAATACGCGTTATATAAAGTTTCGTTGCTGCCTACTTTACTAATATATCTACCAAGGTCTTCAATGGAATCAAAGTCGTCTGAGTGTATATAAGAATGAGGTGGCATTAATCTACTATATTCCTCCCTGGTTCCACCTAGTACTATAGGAACAGACTCCCAGTTCTGTAGGGCATTCCATACCTTTTCTGTCAAATACTCGCTACAACAGCTATTTTCTAAACTAAGATGAAATTTGTATCCCTTAAAAATACCTTTGGCAATTCCTGTATTCCTTCGCAGAGTTAAGTTCCCACACGCTCCGTACATGTCAATAGGAATAAATTCTCCAAGATCTTTCACAAATTTGGTTCTGTCCCAGCCTAATCCTCCACAGTGCCTTGACGATACCCATGAGGCAAACTTGGGTTTCTTTTTATACCAATTAGTACTTTTGTTATCCGACTTGACTTTATCGTGCGGAGTATACCAACCATAAGCACCGTGTATATCAGACGTTGAATGGAAGGTGAAAGACCAATTATAAGTATTGTATCTGTAGACTTTTGGCGGCAAATAGTCTGGTATGATAGCAGCAGGCTCCTGTGTTGCAAATATCCATATTTGTCCAGGACTACGATAGCGGTGTAAGGCTTCCCATTCTTCAAGTTCCATTGGTCCAGTAGTAAAAAACACCGCGTCGGCCCCAGCTACATCGGAAGCGTTCGTAGTGAAACGGACAGTGACCGGAGCTCCGTCTTTCTTACATTTATAATGACAAGGAAAATGGACGAAATTCCATCCGGGTTTTTCCTTGAAAGCAACAAAATCATATTTCGACTTCTCGGGAAAGTGAATATCTACGACGGATTTCTCGGCGGATTTTACGAGGGATACCTTCCGATTATTCTGTTGGTTGAAAGTAAGGAATTTATCTGGAAAAACAAACTCGTGCGTGGATGTCCCGTGTAGCCAGACCATGGCTGTAATGACTACACATATCACTAACATGTAGACAAATCGCTTCCTTCTGTTTTCACCCGACATATTGTACAGATATTCCCTCCCTGCACAGTCACGGAGTTTTTGAAATTTAAAGAAAAATCCCAATACTTGTTTCACTTCAACGGTTTTCGAGATCTGCAAGCAACAATATAAAAAACATAAGAATATTAACTCACGTGAACGGAAAAGGGCATTATTTAAGGCACGCGGTTTAAAATTGATATTACCGTAAACATAATTCAAATGATAAAAAGAGGGGGGGGGGGTAGATTATGCAAATTATGACGTTTGCTTTCATTGTGATTTCAGCTTAATTTATTATACGTTGGTATATGAGAATAAATTTACTTTTTGTTAAAGAAAACTGGTTAATATGAATATACTTACCTCAAACATTGTATTTAGTGAAGCTTGTAAAATATATGCGTATATATATTTTTTTTCTAATCTACTCATATTATACGCATATTCTATTTGTTTATGTGTTTACGTCATTTATATTTGTTTTGTTTGTTAGTCACAAATGTCAGCTTACTTTAAAGATACCAAGGGCGTAGGAACCGGGGGGCTGGGGGGAGCCCCCCCCCCCAGTGAAAAATATGGTGGGGTGGAAGTATCATTCCGCCCCCCCCCCTCGCTCCGCAAGTCAGAAAACCCCTTTTTCATTTCCGAATGAGAAAAAAGTCTCATTTGGAGCACCAAATTGCATCTAAGGCCAGGTGAAAATGCAAAATTATTTACAAAATGGAGTGGGTGTTGAAGTGTGCCATATTGCACCAAATTGCATCTGAGGCCACCTGGAAATGCAAACAAATTCCAAAGGGGAGGGGGACACCCCCTCCCATTAAACCCCTCCCCCAGGACGGCCATCAGTCTTCACTCAAAAGTACCTTCCTACGCCACTGCATATGTAACAAATATGAGTTCCATACTGTACACTACTGTTATGAGAAAATAGGGAACATGATATGATCAATTTAACTCCTTTTACTAACTATATTATTAATTCACACGATCCATACTGCAAACTGTGCAGTAAAGTTTCCAAAATAGTGACTAGAGTCAATCCTGCACAGATGAACATGTAACTTTGCCCATGGAGACTAATGTTGACTAAGTTCAAAATACGCCACCATGTTAAAATCCATCGAACACTTACACTAACACCGCATATATTTGCTGTCACCTACTATCGAAAATTTCAAATGGGATGAATTTGAAGGTACGTTCAAATATTGATCTTTAATACCCTGTATGACGGACATAGCCTTCCTGATAAAGAAAATGTGTACATTGACACAAACGACGTCACTAAAGGGGCCATTTCACACTGATACCCATATAACATAATTACAGGTCTACGATGTACTTGGCAAGATATACTGAAGAGCCGACACTTCCATTGTATACTCCGCACGATCATTTTGTTGAGTGACCCATTTAATTGGTTTTAGCGATTGTGCGGGCTGACCTCTATTACATTTAGTAAATATGATTGTGCGAATTTCGACGCGCTTTCGTCTGTGATGGTGGCAAGCAATTTCAATGTTCGAATGTTGCATAGATAGACCAGGCTATGAATGAGCTAGGTATCACCCGCATGGAAGGCGGATTTATCTCACATGGTTTTTCAACAATGTGGTGGTGGGGGAAGAGTCTAGTTCATATCTCAAACGGTTCAAAATCCGTGGCCAAAAATGTCATAAAGCCCCCCCCCCAGTGCAGTTAGGGTTAAATAGGGGGTCCTTTAGAGAACCCTAATACTCCCCCACCACCACATTGTTACCACATCCAATATATAAGGCTTAATTAATTAATTAGGTTTAAATTTTGAGATTAATAAGAGTTTGTTTTATCTTATTTGTGTGTAAATGTAACTTATGGTAGTTTTCCTTAATAAATGGATCCCCCCCCCCCCCGAAAAATGAACCCTTTCGGGAGATGCGTTCAGGATTTGGGCTTTTAACCAAAGATATTCTTATTCCTTATGAAATTCTGGTCTAGAAAACCACATTTTATCCTATTTGTGTGTAAATGTAACTTATGGTATTTTTTCCTTACAAAAATGGACCCCCCAAAAAGAACCCCCGTTTTCGGGGAGTGCGTTCAGGATTTGGGCTATTTACCCAAGATATTCTTATTCCTTATGAAATTCTGGTCTAGAAACATCACATGAGATAAATCCTCCTTCCAGGTGATACCTATAGCTCATTCATAGCCTGGTCTAATAACTGCAGGATATCTAGCACATAGAATATTTGTAACAGGAAGTATTTAATACTTCAGCCTATATAAATCAATAAATCAATAAATATAATGCATTTATGAATCAAATATTTATATACTCGGGTGCGCTATCGTTTCATTCTTTCCAACTACTAAATATAATCCTATTATCTATATCTAAAGTTAAAAAGAAACAGTGAATAAGCCATCGATATTATACATAAATGATGCTGAGTTTGTCTCCCCATATCTGGTACAGTGAGGATTTCATTACGATATGATTGGTGACATGTTGATGAACATGAGTACCGGTATAGTATACGGTATATGCTATACATTAATTCAAAGAGAGCGAGCAACATACACCCAAAAAGAGAGAAAAGAAAAACATCAATAAACCATCAAAATAAATATTTGTTGTATACTGTTTTTGTTTTCTAACTTTTGTTTTGTTTATTGTTGTTGTTTTTTGGCTTTGGCAATGGGTTTATCGGGTTTGCATTTCGCAGATTAGAAACATTGTTACCATTTAAATGAATTACAATTACATAATGAATTCATATCGGGTTGGTCACTCAATAAAATACAACCCAACCCAACGCAAAGCAAAAACTGAACATAATTTTAATGTTTATTGTTTTGTTGTATATCCTGATACCGAAATAGTAAACCGTTCTGTACGTTAGTGCACCCGATACTCATAGCATAGTACAGTAACTACTGTCCATGTTCCACAACCGTGCATCAGTAACAACTGCGCTGTGTTTGCAACACGGTAACATGTGTTACAGTTGGCACAGTAATTACTGGAAAGCTGTTACACGTTGAACTACGAGTCCGACAGGTGAAAGTAATTGCAGTAATTTAAAAAAATATTAAATTTAAATGTTTTAAATTATTAAATTTTTTAATGTTTAAAATTTGGAATTTTAAAAATTAAATTTTAAATTTTAAATTTAAAATTTGCAGTAAGAAACAACTTGCAGTAATTACTGTGCCACCTGTAACACATGTTACCGTGTTACGAACACAGGGCAGTAGTTACTGATGCACGGTTGTGGAACATGAACAGTAGTTACTGTACTAGCTATGAGTATTGGCTGGTTAGTGTAACTTTACGTCTGTTTATTCACACGCAAGCTGTAGCGCAAATATCAACACGACCAATATTCCCAGCTGACGTCATAATACTCCTGTCTCAAAGACCGTTCATATAATAGTCAGATATGCTAAGCAATGCAGCTGTAAAGTAATTTGCTGCTCATGAAAGTTTTTAACCTTTTCTTCACCTTTACAATTGTGGGCAGTACTTTAGACAGTGGCGGAGCTAGGGGTATTGGTCAGGGGGGCGAGAATGGTCTGTAGGGGCGCTTTCGACACTATCTGAGCGGAGCGCCACCACAGATTGGCGCGGAGCGTACAGAAATGTTTTGAGTAAAGATACTCCCTAGATCGCCGGAAATGACCCTTTCCGGGCCTTGCTAATTTGCAGATAAACGAAGACGAATGGACGAATTGACACTCCGTCACTGATTTTAGAGATATCATAAAATAGTTAGTACAAAATATAGTATCTTTCAGTGGCGTAGGAAGGTACTTTTGAGTGGGGGGCTGAAGACTGATGGCCGGCCTGGGGGAAGGGTTTAAGGTGAGGGGTGTCCCCCTCCCCTTTGGAATTTTTTTGCATTTCCAGGTGGCCTCAGATGCAATTTGGTGCAATATAGCACACTTCAACACCCACTCCATTTTGTAAATAATTTTGCATTTTCACCTGGCCTTAGATGCAATTTGGTGCTCCAAATGAGATTTTTTTCTCATTTGGAAATGAAAAAGGGGTTTTCTGACTTGCGGAGCGAGGGGGAGGGCGGAATGATACTTCCGCCCCACCATATTTTTCACTGGGGGCTGGCGCCCCCCCCCCCAGCCCCCCGGTTCCTACGCCCTTGTACATATGTCATAGTTTGATATTTAATTGCTCAGATATAAGATTGATTACTTATGGGCGAGTTTTTGTCCCGTCGTGAGAGTGATTATAAAGATAAGTCTATGTCATTTGTTGATTGGGGGACATGGTCGGCGTGAGAAGAGACGTAAGTTTGGGAATTCAATGATGGGACCGGTCTCAAAAGTCGGAAACCGGTACTGATCTCATTGGGTACCAGTTCATTATGTATTCAACCTTAAACCCAACTCGGCCGACATAATAACATATGGCTAATGTTATTATACGTATATATAGGCTATGCGGGCCGCGATATTTTTTCCCAAACTGAACTGACACTGAAATTATTTCCTCAATTCTGATTGGCTGATCAAAATCGGAATGGTAGTCTGCGTTTATCAAAGAATCTG
>KN886897.1:0-14847 GCA_000934455.1 Apostichopus parvimensis
CTGTTCATATTGTAAGTAGTTTTTAATGTTTAAACCGTATAAATTGTAGGGCAAGATTTTAGAAGTACAGTACACTTAAAATAGAAAATTGTACTTTCCTATATTTTGATGAATAATTACAGTAAGTACAAACAGTACAGAAAGATGTAGAGTGAAGCACAGGTACAGTAGGCCTAAACAGGTTTGTACAGTACAGGAATTATTAACTGTTTTGCAGAGCATGGAACACATCTATGTGTGTCTGTGTGTTACATAACATAATACATTAATCAGTATACAGTAAATAATTGGGATTATACAATACCTAATTGTATTCTGGTCATTTGATTGGTCAATTGCTCGTTGATTGCATGCAAAATCCGCTCTATTCCACTCTATGAAATAGAACCATGGGTTATACTTTTTTGGTAGCACTTTTTTCAATGGTAAGAGAGCAGAGAAACCTGTCTGTTCAAAACAATCTGTTGCATGAGTGCATTTTACCCACCTTAATATAATATGTTGTATAAAACAAATAATGAATGGTTTCCATTCGTGCAATAGTGCAAATATTTCATTCGTTGAAAGATGTAATTTGTTGTTTCAACTCATGAAATATTTGCACTATTGCACTCATAACCGTTCATTATTTGTATAATAATTTAGTGTTCAAGTTTGTGTAACAGTTGGAAGGCTCTGAATTTGTCTCTTATTAATTAATACTATTGTTCCTCTAAGTAATAAACTTCTGTACATCTTTTAACGTGCAATTAGCAATTTGACCATTCTATAGCAATTTGACCATTTTGCATGTACATTTTAGGAGGCAATACTGGATAAATTATTCCCTGGCTGTATACTGTACTTTAATAGTTGTAACTAAGCACAGAGAGCTCTACTGTATGTATGCAAGTTACAGTACAGGACAATCAGCTCCATACGGTATAGTGAATGTTTCATAACATGTCTATTTGTTACAGACTGAATGTACAGTACAGTATGTATGCATCTATGCGTGCATGTGTATGTATGTATGCATCTATGTGTGTATGTATGTACCTGAGCAGTATGTACAGCTCTGTTTATGCAATTTCAAACGCTTCACTGCATACAGGTATTGGTCTGTAAGTATGTGATTGTAAAGAAAAATAATCATGTTCCTTTTATCCATCTCAACTACAGGGTATTCGTGTCCTTGGTTTTTGGTGCATGGAAGAGCGATTTTGACTTGGCTACCATGGTAACATAACCACTTCCAGCCTTGAGACTTATTGTTCATCAGCTTTTCGCTTAACTTCATCGGAATGTTGGTCACCGCGGTGCTCTTCCTTGCTCAGTATGTGCAATAGATGTCTTCCAATGCATCGATGTTTACTCAAGTACCTCAACTAATTTATTAAGAGATCGCTACATCTCATTCTTGCAACAACAAAAAATGTCTTCCAAAAAGCGACCTGCTCCCAAGGTGCCATCATCAGCATCACAAAGCAGGCCTTCTGCGACCAATCAGGACAAGCCTGTCGGGAATGGTCATGTCACCTCGAAGGCTTTGCTGACCAAGTCAAACACTCTACCCCTCGACTGGAGGCCAGGGAGGAATACAGAAGATGTGCTACGAAAAAGAATGGAAAGGCTGAAGAAAAATATAGAGCGAGAAACTCAGGTAAAGAATCAGACACCCACCGGTTGGAATAGAAGCTCGCAGAAATCGAACGATATCAAATCTCCCAAAAGTACTAATAGACCTGGCAGAACGTTTTCTAATTTGTCAGTCACCAAGTATGAGAAATTACTCAAGCAGAAACGGGAAAAAAATGCTGCCGCCTCGGCAAATTCCAAGAAACAGACAAATGAAGTAAGGACGAGTTCTTCTTTAAAAGGGTCTCGAGTTCCGGTGGCTGCATCGAGGAGGGCATCAATGAGTCCTTCTAGCACCCGTAGTACGCCACCTCTGTCATCGAGGGAACCCTTGAGTCAGAGATCGGCCAGGGAGAGAGGGGACTCACTGCAAAGTAGTAAGAAAAGTAAAGACAAGGAAAAATTAACCAAATCGTCGAGCGATCCTCCAAGGACGAAAGAGATCTTATCTCCAGACTGTGTTAATAAAGTGCAAAGGCTGAGAGAAAATGAGACCAAAAAGATTTCTGGGGATCGTGAGAAGGGCAGCAAAAGTAGTGTAAGAGGAAATTTACCGACAGCTGCAAAACAAACTGATGGATTAGTCGTAGTCCAAGAGAGCGAGGATGAAATATGGGACAAAGTGGAACATTCTTGGAAATCGGAGGATGACGAAGGCAGCCATCTCTTGCCATCTATAAACTTTGATATGACAGAGAAGGGGATGACCCTTGACCTTGAGGTAAGTTGGAATACTTCAAATTTTACAGCAACTGTTCACTTTCCAACAATGGTACCAAAACCTTTTCAGTAAAGTGTTATTAATTACTTTGAAAGTTATATACATCATTAATGAATGATATCCTGGGTGGTGTTTTTTTTCTTTCAAAAAGGTCAATATGGTAAAAAATTAAGTAACGATGGCACGATGCCATTCAAAAAATGTCCGGATACATTTTTATCTACAAACTGTATGTCAAAAAATAAAATATTTATAAAAAAACTAAAATAAAAAACTTTTACAACCTTAAAATGTGTGAAGTACAGTAAGTTGTCTTTAGTAATGAAATTGAGCTAAAGTTGTATTCTTGGGGTGATTGTATATTTTAAGGTATTACTTTAGTTAGAAATTCATCATGTAAGTACAGAAGCATTGAACTTGAACAGAAAATGTTAATGATCGACTGAACATGTATTACAAATTTGGGTTCAGAGGGCCAGTCATATTCCTCAAGACCAAAGGAGTTATAGACCGTAGCAGTTGTAAGATACATGTAGATAGTAGTACTTACAGTACATGTCACATGAAGAAATTCCAACTATTGGCAATCTTGTTATGAAAAATCAATCACAAATGGTGTAGTACATTACAACATTTCATACAATATTGCACAGTAATCTGTAACATGTCATGTACTATAGATGTAAGTATATACTGTTTAACCGAACATCATAATGTTTTAGGCTTTTAGAGAGCCAGTCATATTCCTCAAGACCAGAGCAGTTCCCAGCTAACATTCACTAGAATATATGGGAAAGATATTCCAAACGTGTCACTTTTTGTTTTTATCATCTCTTATGTGGTACAGTAGTGCAACACATTAGACAATTTACATCATATTACGCAATATTCTGCAACATTTCATACATGTATGTAATATATGTACTGTTGTTCAAGTGAACATTATTATAATTTTGGACTCAGAGAACCAGTCATAATCCTCTATAGACCAAACCAGTTCTTTAAGCAGAAGATTCTAGAAACTTTCTGTAAATTTGTGAAGAAATTCCAAAATTTGCAATACTTTTAATAATCTTCTCTAATTAATGTACATTTTGATTCCATACATACAATTCAATACATTATTGAACAGTATATTGGTGTAACATTTCATATATACTGTACAGTACTATGTACTGTACACATGTGTAGCGGTGCTATTCTTACTGTGTATCTTTATCATTAAACCCATGAACTTTACCTCTCTCAAATCATTTAAAGATGGCTGACAATTGTGTGCACAGCTGTTCCATTTCTCATCTTTCACATGTATTTTCCTCCATGTTCATGTACATAAGTCTGTACAATATGTGTGTTTGTTTTTCATCTACCATCAAATCAATCCTGAATAATACCTTCAGGACTAACTAATCTAATTGATATGGTTTTAATGCACAAACACCAATCAACCAGACTATAGACATAACATATAATACATGTAGTACTTAATTGTCCAGGCTCTGAAAATACTACTAATATGGTGCAACATGCCTTCAATGCATCGACACCTGATGTGAAAGGTATATCATTTTGACAGTGATCCTGCTACTAAATACTTGTACCTAGACAAGGAATAATTTAGTGTTTAAAGATTTTGTAGCGAGTCTTGGAAACCTATGAGCTCTTTTCTTCTTAAAAATAGTTAGTACGGTACTGCCCCTGGGCCCTGTGTAAAAAGCTACTACTGTATACAGTACATCATTGCACTTTAATACTGTACTGTAAATCATACAGTAGGTTTGCCCATTTTGCATTGTAGATAAATTATCCCATGCCAGACAAAGCTCACTCTTACTCTTAAGCTGCAAAGACAGCGTTGGAAGAAACTAACAGATCATACTAACTTCTTTCATTGATGAAATATTAAATTTGCATAATTATTCAACTTTATAGTAAAGTACATAAATGTGTTGAAACTTGGGTCTCTGCATAACCATGTTCACAAAATTTGATCTGCTGTATGCTGTTGCAAAAATTCTTTTGTCATAGAAAACTCTAGCAATTACAGTAATACTGTAGAACATTTTTGATCCAATATTACTAAAGAACTCTTGTGTTCTACAAAATGAAGGTTTCAATAAATATGTTTTTACAAACATGTCAAGTTTATTTGCCTATAAATAACATCATTCATCCATTTTGATGAGACTAAGAAGTTACAGGCAAATGTGGTTATATGTAAAACCTCATCATTCTCTGAGATGATAACACCAGGTTACAACATTTGAAAGGAAAAAAGAAAAATGTATATTATAACTACATATGTACAGTAAGTGAAATCAACGATTGAACTATTAAGATCTATACATACAAACATGTACATGTGTGTTAAAGACTATACACACAGTAAAATAATTCTCTAATTTTGGTTGTTTTATTCATAAATTATGTCAGTTGAAACTCCTTTGATGCTACTGGAGTACTGTATAGGTTCCCTTGGAGCACAGCACAGTTTTTAATTATTGACTAATTTTGTTTGTTAAATATTCTTACTTCTCTTTATTGCTTTCATTTGATTTCTTTCCTACCTTTTATTTCTGTTTAGAGGGCCTTGGGAAAAGGGGGGGGGGGGGACTGATTAGCACTTTGCATGCCAAGTCTTCGATCCTCTCTGGTTGTAATAACTAGTATTATAAATAATATTATTTTGTTGTCTACAATGAAAAATTAAAATCCAAATTAGTAAAAAAAGATTTTTTTTTCCTGTAAGTGCTTTCATACAGTAGCCTGAAGGTGCTTAATTTGCACAACATCTTCTTTTCTCCATTTTTAATCATTAATTAAAGTTATATGCAAATGTTGTCATTGTAACTGAATTTCCTTTATGATATCTACTCCAGTGTATTTAGATTTTCATAAAAATGGCATCAATGTAATCATGCAGTGCTTGGAATTAAAAGGAGGCATACAGTCAAGTTCATATTTTTGTAAGAACTTAGTGTCAAATTCTTGAATTATTAAACCAGGTAACTGTCTTAAGTCAAACATGTTCTGTTTGGTTCATTCTGTTATTAAGCATATAGTAGAGAATCAGAGACTGAGAGATCTAACACTGTGCAAAGTTGTGTGCATAGGACGTACAATGGATTTAATACAACTTTCCTTTGTATGCAGTGCATAAATAAATAAATAAATAAATAAATAAATAAATAAATAAATAAATAAATAAATAAATAAATAAATAAATAAATAAATAAATAAATAAATAAATAAATAAATAAATAAATAAATAAATCAACTGATCAACTGATCAACTAGAATTAATTGTTTGGTTTATTGCTGATATAATAGCAAATAAAAAACAAAAATTTGAAATACATAGATATTTCACATTAATTAGGCACTCTTCTCATATTTTGCTATAATATTTTCTATAATTTGCAGTCCTTAGTAAATGTACAGTAACTTTTACAAACTGTGTATATATTTGCTTGCCACATTTTGATTAAAATATAAGAAGATAGCCTCATGTACTTTACAGTAGTCAGTATACTGTTTAGGACTACATCCCAAATGAAATTAATCAGCTCTTTATCTCCCTACCATCATTTTTGTTTCAACCTTCCAGTTTTGTTCTTCTTTTTTGCTTAAGTTTGGGGAGAAAGTTCTAAACAACTAGTTACTTTGTCCACTGAGTCACAACACCCCGGTTTGTCTTCTGATTAATAACTACAAACAATTTGTCTCATGATATCATTTACATGATCTGTAAACTGAGTCCCGTTTTCACGGAGAGATTAACATTTTCAAAGAGAAAATGTTCTCAGTGTCAGTGTCCATCAGACTGATTGTCTCCCCCAAGTTTTATTGATAAGCAGGGTGTAGTGTTTCTTCCTTCTTAAGGGCTTAAAGAAAGTATTTTGCATTCGATCGCTACTCTGTAGTGCAGTTTGAACTTTGAATATTGATCAAAAAACGGTAATTACTGTTGATCAGAATCATCAGACTACTTACTGCAAGTAGGTGCCCTTCATAGGTGCAGTGCAATACAGATCTATCTAGTTCTTTTTCACTTGCAATAGTATTATGAACGATTCCAGATGATTGCCCATTGCAAAGATGAGCTTAAATTGTTAAATTTTCATATTTGCATGATGGTGACACAAGTTTGTATCTCAAATGGCCAAGCTCAGAATAATTTGAAATGAAACCAGCAAGCAAATAATACTTGTTAATACAGTACTTTGCATTACATTGTTAAATATGCAGCATAAATTTGTATTCATGGATATTCTTCAAAATATACAATTCCATAATTTTAAGCAAGCATACACTGTAAACTAGTGCTTGTTCTTTCATTAAGTCGATGTAGAGCTATGTACAGTATACAAAAGTATTATCTGTGACACATGTCATGTACAATGCTTTCAAATGACATCAGTGTTCCTTTTGGGTGTGTATAATATTATGTAGGTTAACGATGATTAATTGTGACAACCGAGTCAACGGTGAATTTTGTCATCAGAGGGCTCTGTTTGTCATCGTTGCAACAATTCCCTGTCGAACACTGGAACGTACTGTTTAATTACATGACATATGATAATTACAAGAGAATATATGATAATAACTGAGGGATGTTGTAACTTTACAGTCCACTTGCAAAGATGTACTGTACTTGGTATAACGGTAACAGCTTGGGATTCCAGACCCTCAAACATGGTCACTGACAAACTATTGACAATTTCTCATCACTATTCTGAATGCACAGTATACAGTATGCTTTATATAAACAGTAATGTGTACCATAGCTCCATAACCAAAGTACCATGAAGCTACAGGTAGAGTACATGTGCCAATGTAAGTGAAAGAAGTATGTACCGTACATGATGTTCTATCTTGTTGGCAGTCTCACAAATATTTGAAGGCTTTTTGTACACAGTTGGAGAGCTCATCTTAATTTTAAGGCAAACTTATACAGTAGCCGAAAGGGTATCCCTATTAGCTTAAACAGAACTTAACAATTTAGCATGTTATTGTTAATTAGCTAACTAGTGCTTTTGAAACTTGTTTGTCAGGTGGCGCTGTATGCTATTATGTTGTGCACTATTAACTTTTTAAAAATAACATTCCTATGGTGCAATGGATGAATCTATAAATCTTCATGTTGAACTTTCTTTTCTCATATTTGCCAATTTCAAAGAACTTGGATGACATAAACCAGAAACGGGAGAAATTAAATTTATCATTTTAGTACATGGATCATGCTTAAAATTTTTGTCCCTGTTAAAGATCACCCATAGATGTTCAAGTTGCAATGTTGCTGTCTAGAGACAGCTCATATTAAAAATCTGTACATATTTCATATATCGTGTTAGAAATTAGGCCTGTGTGTACATTAATTATAAAACTACGTTTTCTGCAGTCAGTTGATGTTAACACATGTATGTTGATCCACTGTACTGTAAGTACTGTACTGTACAATTTAAGTACTGCAGCAGTGGGCAGTAAAGCAAACACGCCTGTAGCACAACCATTAATATTAAGGTACACATAAAGTAGTTAATGACATCTAGTAATTAGGCTAGTACTAAAAGCTCTCTGCATCTCAGTTCATCCATTGATGTGGAATATGACTGTACCTGATTATGACTGACTTGTTGTGTGACCTGTACTTTTAGCCTTAAAGGTATGCTGTATTGGCCCAAATATGCTAGATATTCAAATTTGGTCACCTTTGGTCAAAATTCTTAAACTGTTTTATTACAACCTTCGGGGAAATTTTCCTCACTGGGACATTCAGAATTCTTGTGTGCTCCTTTAAAATGTCTGAGAACAATTTGGAGAGTAAAGACCTCCAGGAAAGTACTTTTTGAAAACTTCTAGCAATTACTGTATAGCGTGCCAAAATTTGGGGCCTATACTGACTACCTTTAAGATTACTGTACTAACAATATAGTGTACAGCAAAATCATCATAATTGTACTGCAATAGTTTATGGTACCTCCCTCATACAGTATTATAAATAAAGTACTTTAATACAGTCATCAAGAAGTATATTGTCATGGTATGGGAATACTGCTTGCATCAGTCTTTTCAGATCTACAGTAAATTATTTTCCTTAAAAAATTGTCATCAACAAAACTACTCACATAATATGGTACTGTATTGATGATACAGATACTCTAGCTCATTATAACTTGTGAATATTCATTTTGTCTGTTTTCTATAAAGTGGAATTGATGAATAAATGAAGCTCAAATCTGTAGATAATATTAATTATGGTTTTATTAATAATGACAGTATTTCAATGCAATGATGACACGGCACCTGAAAACTGTGTTAATATATATCTTAACATTGACAAAGCAATATTAGTCTGTCTCTAGTAATGAGGACACAAAGCATATATGATTCACCGTCTTTTATAAAAAAAAAATTCTTTGCAGAGTAAGGTATTGGCAAACATTTAGGTATATAGTTAATTGGAAAAAGACTGCTCAAGAAACTGTTAAGATTAAAATGATTGTTTCGTTATCATTTAAAAATTGTGCTAAGATGCAAAAACAAGTTAGTACACACAAAAGTGTGGAACAGTTTAATAAAAGTCATTGAAACTTTAATACACACTGTGTCATTTAAACTGTACAAGTTTTAATAGACACATGTATGCGAATGATGTATTTTGTGAGAAAATCAGAGATAAATTATTCAAACTGGTTTGTTATATACTAGTCTTTTCAAATTTACAGAGCTCATTCTAATACAACAGTTTATGGGTTTAAGAATGTATAAATATAAAAAAAATTACTAAAAAATCAAAATAAGAGCTTGACATTAGATTCTTCAATGGTGGATTTATCTTGATGGATATATCTTGGAGAAATGGAAGTACAGTTATAGGTGATATGTTGACAGATCGCGCCTGACTTACTGTACTGTACCTGTCTCCTCCAATCAAAGTCACTCATGATGTGATGTCATCCAATTCACACCTGGAGAAAGATTTAAAGTGTGAGGGTTTGCAGTGAAATAAAATTTTGATACAGTACTATAGCTTTGTACATTGTTAGAACACAACATTTTCTCTATTTGACTAACATGGTGAATAACTTGATAATATGATCCTACTATATGGCTACTACCAAACAAAAAAGGTAAAGATATTGAGGAGTATCCAATTAAGTGTATATTACAAGGCTTGGTTATGTTATGCAATATTACTGTGCTGTACACAGTGTACTGTTACAATTAAACCAATTAAAGCAAATTCTGACAGATCATGGATATTCAGAGATAAATACTGATCATTAGAAAAGCATTATATATTTAATTGAATATGCACAATATACATCCATGGATGATTGTGTATAATTTCTCCCTCATCTGCGTGCATCTGGTGTGCATTGTACCTTTATGCAGTACTATGCATTTAACATAACATACCATAGTTTGAAAATATTCAGTGCTCAGCAATTCGTTACATATTTAGGACTGCAGGAAGATGAACAGCTTTCTGAATTACAAGTAGGCTTCTGTAAATTAAAGTTGAAAGAAATATATATACATGCAGGCTTGTAATGTGCAAAATTCTCTCTACATGAAAAAAAAAATTAAATTCATAACTCTCTGCTCTATTGAATTTGCACTCTTGTGTGGTATTTGTTTACTTTTTTTTAACAACGGTAAGTTTTAATATTGAGCTGATGGTTTTGTGTAGGGTTTAATTGATCGTCAGTTTGTCTGTAAATTTTTTGAATTCTTAATTCGTTTTGGCGGGTATTGGGTAAGATATTTCAGGTTTTAATTTTGGGTACGAAGAAGTCTTGCAAATGTACATCAAATGATTGTCTGACAAAATTTCAAAGTTAAATGCCAAATTTCCTCCCTCCCTCCCCCTACCACCCCCCTACTGCCCCCCCCCCCACAAAAAGGCTTTAAAATTCAGCATCTGGCTACAGTAAAATGTCAGTCTGACATGAAGAGTTTTATGCATGATGTATATAATTCATTTTCATACATGATAATAATATAAACTCAAGTTTTTACTACTCAGGCAGTTTACTATATCGTAATGATGCCTTCTGCAAGACTGGAGATCTTGTGATTTTGAACCCATGCAACGTGATAATATATAAATGACAGCACTGATAGTGTTTCAACCACTTGAGTACAAATTTCATTTAAATTTCCATTGGAAGTATTTTTAGGATCACTGAGGTGAACGTCATGGTGTGTTCAGTCAGATGTTAAATATAGATGATTTAATATTGCTTGTTATAGCCTATATAGAGATTTTATTCTCACAAATGGGTTGCCATGGATACCATAAACAGGAGAATGTTTTTATTGTTTCTACATTTCAAAGAGATTTTACAGAATGTATTGGGATAAATTGGATTATTCTGTTTTTTCCTACTACTGTACATAATATGTAGTATGAATAAACAAAGAAGGCCTGGAGCTATAAATGTTTTAGACATTTCCTAGTGGTATGTATGTACCGGTTTAGTTTCCAAGTCATTGGTAGAGCTGCTATATGTCTAGGCTACTAAATAGTTTACAAGAAATACAGTAGTAAACTCTAATGGTATACTGTATGCATACATACTGTAGTCTGCATGTTACATGGACAATAAAGTACTGTACAGTGGAATTATATTGAACATACATGGTGCAATGTCCTATGTACTTTTGCTAAAGTTTGATAACATAAACCATTAATGCATTGTAATTAGAATATATGCAGCAAGTTTGAGGTTTGAGTGTGAGCTGGTAACATTTCAACGTGTACTATGTACCTCAGTACTATACACTGTTAGCAACACCATAGGTCAACGACCTACTAGAAACAGTTTTCGTAGAGAAGTTTCATCTGTTTGAAGCTGACTGAATTGGTGGCCACCCACCTACCCTGTATATATGCTAGAACTACAGTACATTTTTACATTAGGTATATACTACTGTACTTAGTTTATAAGCATTTGGCATTGTGGTATTTATAAAAGATAAAATAAGGCCTAAATTGTTGTAATGAATTTTTTTCCTATGTAATCACTGGTTTGAATTGTAATTTGTAACGTAAGTCTCTCACTGTAAATATAGAAATCTATAGATGAAAATTGCACCAAATTTAGAGAACTTATGTGCCAAGGTAAACAACTTTGGGATATTATAATGGAGTGGGCATATGTTTGTTAAGAACAAAGTCCATTATCAGTTATATCAGTGTGCTTGAAATCTCTTCACACAAACTCTTAAGAGTAGTTTTTGGTCATACATGTTCCTTCATCTACAGGTGCATTGTTCTCAGATACTTGACATTTATATCAAGACATATATACATTTAAGTAGTTTGAAATGTCATGTACATGTACTGTAGGGACCTCCTTTCGGGAGTTCGAATCCTATTGTATATATTACAGTATTACAGTACAGTGTACATGTGTTAACTTGACACAAGATATAAGAAATTGAATTTTGTTCATCATTTTATATTAATAATTATGTAGCAGCCTGTGAATATTATACAGGGAATCATACCGCAGTAAGATATATATGCAGGTACTTCTTTTGTGGTTGACAGAAGATAATCATATTTACAAACTTGCTACTACTGTAGTGTACAATATGCTATACATCAGTTAATAACCATCATTTCCAATATTACAAAGGTAAGTCTGATTACTATCTACGTTATATATCTAGACCAGGTATTAGTTAAATCTGTTAACACTCATACACTGCAGGAATGTACAATTCTGTGTCGATAAGAGAACAAAATTTACCCATCAGCGAGATCATATTCCTTCAGTGAATCTGCTATCTACGGTATATCTAGGTATTAGTTTAATCTGTTAACACTCATACACTTCAGTAACATACAATTCTGTGTCGATATATAATTAGAGAAGAAAATGTCCCCAACAACGAGATCATATTCCTTCCGTGAATCGGTCCAGTATCAGTGATTTATCGTTTTATTTTATTTACCCGTGGACGCAGGGCAAACTTTTAGGGATTTGTATCTGGTCATCCCTTAATAAGACAATCAAGTCCTAGAATTTGGCTAATTGTCCGAACAAATAAATGCGTCTATGGTTTGAGTGATGCTTTCCTTTGACATGTTGGTATAAAAGAATTTTAGAAGAATTATATGGAACTGTGTAGGGCAAAAGGTATCAATAGTTGTCTCTGCATTTTTTGTACCGGTATCACAATGGACATCTTATCGGAATTCTGGCCAGTCGTGTAGACGATTTCATCTGGGCAGGAAGTCACTACTTCAGACAAGAGGTCATCACCACAGTAACAAAAACCACCTTCATGTTGGGCGAGAGAAATCAGAATTGTTGAAGTATATTGGTCATTTACTTTGTTCCTCGCTTACCTGTCTCCCCACAACCTTAGCAACCTCATTCTACCGTGCCTAGAATGTCCTGGTAACCTTTTAACACTGTGCGCCCTCTATGACCCGCTCCTATGGTCACCACCCTTCCTTCTTATTCTACCATCCAAAGTGTCTAGATCATTATTTTCGAGCGGATTTTTTCCATCGGATTTCGTCCAATTTCATAAGCAGTCCAGGAAAGCTGGTATTGCATGTATACCATCGGGAAAACTATGCTAAATCCCTACTGCTGATAGTCACCAGCAAAGATACAGAGAGAGAAGGAGGCTAGTCTAACATCAGAGGCATTCAACTCCATACATTCTAAACTCTAGGCCAACTGATCATGTGGATTGCCAACCAAACCAGACCTGATCCACATACTGTGTGACACCTGTTCACTAAAGAATGGAAAGTTTGCCACCTTCTAGAAACCAACAAGATCGTTCGAGGAGTTCATTCCGAAACTGTCGGTCTTTTCATCTTGATATCTAGGTCCAAAGGACACTCTTAAATGTCTTTTTGGATGCCTCTTTGGGGAGCCTTGCCAATGGAGGCAGTCAGGGTGGATATTTTACTTTTCTTACTCCAGGGCAAAATGGCTTTGTTGCTCCCCTAGCTTGGCAGTCGAGAAGGATCAGAAGTGTGGTTCGTACTACTGTACTACACTTTCCGCTGAAACATCGGCCGTGGCGGACGCCATAGACACTTTTAAGTTTTCCTGGCTGCTGTTCTGTCGGGAATTGTTTACAGTGTACTCGATCCACTTTATTTGTGTTACAGAAAATCACTCATTATTTGAGACAATCTACTCCTCCCAACCTGGTACAAAGGAACAAGGCATAGAAATAAGCGGAATTAAAGGAACCGCTACACGGCAAGCAAATTTCAGCGATTAAATGGATCGAGTGAAGCAAGAGCCCAAGTTGGGGCGCGCCTGCCTGTCTCACCAAAAAGGAGCCTCATCTCATGCATACTGTATCTGGAACTTCTTGAAAGAGGAATCTTTAAAACTTCACTTGTAACTAAAGTCAGCGACAATCCACTTGCTTGCATGGGGTCAAACACTGATGTAGAAAAACTTTCTAAGGAGCATGATGCTCCTCTTAAATATGTGTTTTGGTTTTAGCTTTTCCTATGATGTGTTTATTGTACAATATGGCAGTCTTGACATTCTTGAATTTTGCGACTGGCGAGCAAAAAAATGCATTACGCTCGACATTCTGGTGAGTGGCTCATTCGCTCACTGCCTTTATACGATAGGCTCACTATTAACTTGTGAGCCAATAAACAAAGGCCTATTGCACAGTATATTTAGTAGTGACAGATTTGTTATCTGTATCTATGATTTGTTATTGCCTCATTGTCTATAAGGTTCCTGCCTTGATAGCAGCTGTTACTCACATTTGCATATAAAAATATCTTTGTCACTGACATGTTGTTTAATTAGTAAATTACTATTAAATGTGAGTAGCTTTCTGTACCTACTGTACTGTACGACATGTTAGATCTGTTTAAATGTATTAATTTTCGACCGTCCTCAGGTTCAGAAGATATTTGCAATTTCATTTCCATAATTTTAATGCAACTAAAGGATAGGTATGTAAAACCAATCAAAACACAATAATTCGTGAATTGTTCATCAATCCAGTGAAAACAACATTAAGTAGGAACTGTTGGTAGTAATTGCTCAGTTGCTTCACTAAAATTTGTAAAAAAAAGAAAAATATGCATAAGTTTAGCCTCGGCTGTTTGACAGAGTTTTTTTTTTTTTTGCATTGTTTGTGCCAGGTGTGACTCTAATTCTATCAGCCAAATAGAGAAAAATCAATACAAACAAATCATTAATCATAGTTTGCGCGATTACCAGCTTGCTTCCACCAAGAGCTGCAAAGAGTAACGCCGTTTTGCGTAATCTTTTGTTTTGTGTTATTATTCAAACATCAGTGCACCATCGTTATTAATCAATACTTTTGAAGAGTGTTGCAAAATTTTGTAATTTATTGAACTAAACTTTAATAGATCTATGACTTTAATACCAAAATGAATATGTGTTGAAGTCTGCTTATTTCTGTTCACACATGTGTGAAATTGCGGGCAATTTTAACTTACTGCAGTTTGATTGTATTGAAACAAACATTTT